>JANTPZ010150451.1:0-14020 GCA_025593235.1 Vachellia pachyceras | reverse complement strand
TTTTTAAATTTATTGATTCTTTTTTTTAAGTAGGCAAGCTATCGCTTGAAGGCAGGGATCAAACCCTATTAAAGCGTCACGATGGGCAACTCTTATACCACTTGCACCACAAGACTGCTGGCAATTTATTGTTTATTTTGAGTGTGTAGGTTGTAATCCCAACAATTCATTATAATTATGATTACATATAATTACTTTACTACAACCATACGTTTGAATCAGCAAATCGGATGACAGTAATCCGATAAATTAGTTAATGAAGGGGGTGGGATTTATGAAAAATTTATGAGCTTACTGTAGAAAAATAATGGCGAAACTGGGGTGTTTTGGTAATTGCATAATTTTCCGTCCTTATTCTGGAGCCATTATCTTTGCAAGCAATATCGGAATCGGATGATTGCGGTTGTTCTCTCGAAGCTCAACTCAATCCACCGTTCGGTCTGGAAACTCATGAAGCTCTAAACCTGTTCCCTACCAGACGTTACTATGGCAGTTAGAGCAGTTAATAGCGCCTCTAATTTTCTCTCTTCATCCCCTCCTCTCTCGGCTTTCCGAAGATGCTGCTGCCTCTGCCATTTCAGGACCTGGCAGGTTCGTTGCTACCGCGAACTGAGTTCCCGGCATCCACCTCTGTTCCATTTTCAATCTCAGCCCTTAAGCTATGGCGGTGTTCGAAGCTGTACCTTCCAAAGTCTTGTCGAGAGCGTCATGGATGAGCTTAAAATCAAGCGCGAAAGCAGGAAGAGAGCTTCCTCCGCTTCCGTGTACATAAAACGCATTTCTTTTTATTTCTCCGTTTCATACTGTACCATTGAGATTCTGAGTATATTTACTAGATGTTTGGTCTCTTAACTTGAAAATTGCATGAAGCATTATAGATATGATTTCAAAGTCGTGTTTTGGAACAAATAGAACTCAGATATACGATTGAGTGGTATTGTATAAACATCCGGTTTGGTTACATGTACTTAGACTTAATTTTGAAGCCGGTGCTTCAAAGATGGTCATTTATATTTTCAGAAATTTCAACAAAAGGTCCTGTAGGAAACTTATAATCAGACTTAATCTGTTGCCTATATTCAAGTGTTAAAGTTCAGTGGATTGTACATGCTTAAGCAGGTTATTAACGTTTTTATCTTCAGAAACATATTGATGCATCTTAATCAAGACTTGTCATTTTTTGTGGTGCGCGTTAGAATCCTAAATTGAAGTGTGTAAATCTAGTTACTTTGGAAATGTAGGGTCTTTGGTTAAAGAAGAGCGGGTTGATCCCTATAATCTGGACTTGATTCTGATTTCTCCATTGTTTCAAGCGTACAGACTACCCAATAGAACATACAGTTCAACATTGAGTGTAGGAGAAGAGGAAATGAAGGAGGCCTGAGTGATTTCTTTGGTTACTAACCTTAATGTGGATACAGATGATAAATTGTCTGAGAATGTAAATGGATTCTAATTGGGCTGTGTGTGTGTGTGTAAAGAAAATGGTTCTAGGTATGGTGAGTGTTGAAATGGACCCTGAAATCATTTGGATTCCAGGCATATACTAAGCTCTACTTAGACTAATAAATTCAGGACATGTACAAAATCATAGATTTTTTCCCTTTTTGTTTAAGCCCCCAAAATAAACAGAATATCTTTTTCACTTTCTGACAGTTATTGACTCTAGTATCCAGTGTCAAAAAATAAGAACAGTGGTCAGTCTACGTCCGATGGTTTTGGAGTCACCATCTGATGAGATTAAAAGGATGTTGCTAGCAGATAGTGGTCGGTCTAATACTTTGGTAGTCTTAGATAACTAATATTTGAGAGATTTTTTCATTTTCTATCAAAAGAAAAAATAGAGAACAGTGAGGAGAAAATAGATGTAGCTTCTTAACAATCCATCCTATAATTTTGAAAGACAAGGGATTAAATTACTATGTCTTAATTATTAGAACGATGATGAAAGGTGTTGGCACAACTATTTGTGAGTCTGTGAGAAAAAGGGATTTTTTTTTTTCAAATGATAACAGATTTTAGGAATATCGTTGTATTTAGATCCCCCATGACTCCACGACGGTCTTTAATCTTATATCTTGTGCTGTTTTGATGATATATTTTGATCCCTGACCCTAAAAATCATAATTCGAGATTATAAGCATGCATTTGTTTTTCTTTTCTTTTTTCAACTAGACATATGTTCAAGGCTTAGTTATGCATAAAATTGAATGCTGTTTTTTATTATTCTGTATTCAACTTTGTTTTCCTGCTTTAGAAAAGTCATTGATGGTCTGTAATGATAATAAATGTTTGAGACACAATATGAAGGTTATTGGTAAGTTATTTGTGTGGAATGATGTGTAAGATATTTGAATATAAATGAAAAAAAAAACTAAAGGTTATGCTAGGTTATGAGTTCCTAATCTTAACAAATATGTGTGTTTGTGTGTACTCATTTCATTGGAAAGAGTCTATTGTTCTGAATTCTTTTGAAAACAAACTGAAATAGATGTAAAAAACATAATGTGCCTCTTGTCCGATTAAATTGGTAAATTTGTGATATTATTAGGGATGCAACCCCCTGAATTTTTCTGTTTGAAAATTTAAAAGAAAAATTCCCTTTTCATAATGCTTAACATGAATCAATTTCTGAAAATCTCTTTCAAAATTATTTTCAGAAGGAACCAGGCTTGTTTTCCGAAGTAAGGAAATGCTCTCTTCTATTTTCTTTGCCATTCATTTCAGAGGAAATATTGTTATTCAGAACAATTTCCTCTCAGAGATTTCTATCAACTAAAAATTGATTTTTTTTACAACTTTTAAAGTCCATGTGGACTAAGAGTCTTAACGTTTTTCTATAATAGCATTTGAAATGAGTTTTTGAAAGGGAGGCTTAATTAATGTAAAAAACCTGATTTTATCAGATTCCTTATTCTGCCATCATTTCAAACATTATCTTAATTTTGTATCTTGACCTTACAGCATGGCATTGATGGGTGAAGAAATTATTGAAGATAGACTTGTGAACCGTTTATTGCAAAAGGGGTTGCTTTTGGAATTCAAGAAGGATTCTGATAAAATATTGCTAGCAGTTGCTCAGAGGCCTGATGGCAAGAAGAACTGGATGGTTTCTGATCAGGTTCAAGTAGAAACAACATAATGCGACATGCTGTATAGGTTGCTAGGTTTTTGAACTCCTTATTTCAAATGCTAAGCAAGCATTATCAGGTTTTTATATTGTCTAACTGTTCCTTCATTTTGTTGGGCTGTAGAATGGCGCCACCTCTTCAATTAAACCACAACAAGTGACATATATTGTCCCTGGTATCAGTAACTTTGAGCAATCAGATATTGCAGATTTTCTCCGGAAAGCTAAGGACAATTTGGTGGGTTTAACATTACTATGGTAGATGATACATCATTTTTCTAACCGTTTGCTTCAGTTGATAAGCAGAATCTTGTTGATGTAATGCAGGATCCGTCACTACTGGAATTTGCTTGGGTTGAGCTTCTGGAAAAGAACAAGTCAGTGACAGCAGAAGAATTGGCTGAGGTATAAATGATCTCTCAAAAGGATGTCAAAGTGTGCACGATAAATCCTCACTAAATTATATGCTTGTTCTGCAGATGATTTTTGGCAATGCTGAGCCTCTTGAGAGCTATTCCGCTCATATGTTGCTTTCAAAAGATGAAGTATACTTCACTGTGCAGGAGACCAAAGGCTCTCGTACCATTTACAGGCCCCGACCTACTGAACAGGTAGATATATTACTTCCAGTTTCTGATTAGTTTTGTAGAGCAAAAGGGTTATTCATTTGGTAAACTCCATCAAAATGTTACAGTATTTTGGGAATTGTTTGCCTATCAATTTCGAGTAAACTAGGACTATGGATCAATGAATTTCTATAATATTTAGCACTTTTAACCACTTGGTCGCTTTATTAATTAGCAGTAAAGTTCATCACAAGGAGTATAATACTACTAATGCAGCATCAAAAATCGCACAAATTTCCCAAACATTGTTTTTGATTAATCTTGCATTAGAAATATGCTCTAGGGGATGCAGCCAGAGTTATTTGCTGAAGCAAATTATCCTCTTTCTCTGTGCTTTGTTCATCTCTTTAAGTGCAGATTATGAAATTGAAAATCCATGAAATGCTCTCGATTGTATTAGAGTGTGTATATACTTTCTCTACTAGCTTAATAAGAACATCTACATGGAAAAATAATTGTTTATTGTTTCTTTCTTCCGTTGTTTGTTTAATTGTGAAAAGGAAGGTTGAGGAGCTTTTGCGGAGGAAGATTATGAGGGAAGCAGCTGAGAAAGAACTAAAGGATTTTGTGGAATTGCTATACTCAGCAAAATCAATGCCATTACATAATAAACCTCCCAAAGATTCATGGATGGGTGAAGAGAAAACCTGCAGTCGAATTGAGTCTTTAGAAGCATATGCTATTGATGCATGTAAAAATGATGAACAAAGAAAAACAGCTGGGATGGTACTATTCAGACCACCTAATCTGTTTACATTTGACATTATACTTTATTCTTCTTTTCAAGTGAAAAGCCAATCACGGTGCATTCAGCCGACTTCAATTAGGGATGATAGTAGATAATCTTAAATTTGTATGTCTTTACTGTTAATTTTATTGCTATATGTACTGATTGTTCTATTTTTCTAATGACTCTTCTGCTAGCAGATTCTTAAGGAAATGGGTTTGACAAAAACAGCATCTTCAGCTGTAAATCTCCTGATAGACATTGGATATTTTCCTGTACATGTCAATCTTGATTTGTTGAAGCTAGGAATTCCGACCAATCACTCAGAAGAAATCATATCAGTTGCTGAAGGTCTTCTAGCAGACTCATCTGATGTAGATGAGGCAAGTCTCATTTACCTAATAATCTTTATGATATGTGTAATGCTGAATTCCCAGCACAGTATATTCCCTAGTTTTAAATCAGAGTAGGTACCATATAACCAAGTTTCACTTATTGAGGTGTATCAAAGTCCAGTAGGAGTGAGTTTTAATAATAATATCTATTCAAGATGTATTGATTATATTCCCCCTTCCCGATCCATAAATCCCTTGTATCTTGAAGCAGAAAGTTGATGCAAATAAATCAATCTTCAATGAATCAGAGCGAATTAACCTTTGAGTTGTGGTTAGAGTAGATAGTCAAATGAGAATGGTGGGGTAACCTGACTCTAAACAATAGACTTTACAGCTTTGACGGTCATGCTTTTTAATCATGGCTGATGGTTTCTTGTTCATTTGGTTGTCTCTACTTGGTCATATCTTACGAGTCTGTTCTAATCGGATGCATTTGATGTTATTGGCTTCAGATTAACAGGAAAGATTTTACCCATTTGAAGGTTTATGCCATTGACGTTGATGAAGCTGATGAGGTGAAGACCTTTTAGTTTTGTGTGGCATTGAGATTTACATAACCTATACCCTATAATTTTATTAACTAACAACCTTATTTAGCTTGATGATGCTTTGAGTGCAACAAGGTTGCAAGATGGTCGCCTTAAAGTATGGGTACATGTTGCCGACCCAACTAGATATGTTCGACCTGGAAGTATTTCGGACAGGTACATGGTTGAGATTCAAGTAGATATTTCATTGATGCTAGGGTGCCAATTTTATTCTCTCATGTACTTGATGGTATGTAGGGAAGCTATGAGAAGAGGGTCTTCTGTTTTCTTGCCAACTGCCACATATCCTATGTTTCCAGATAAACTTGCCATGGGTGGTATGAGTTTGAGACAAGGAGACAATTGTAATGCTGTCACAGTATCCATTGTGCTACATAATGATGGCAGGTAAATTTTCAGGTTTGGTATGCATCTTGTGTAGATTCACCTGATAACATACCCATAGAACATGGCATTCGCAATCAAGGAAACCCATGTGCAAGAAACTATTTATTTGAAGGACTGGGGTTGATGAGATGTCTTCATGTTATAAATCTGTAAAAGTGGTGATGTATTTTAATATTTCATTAAGTGTGAAGTTCATGGTTTATTTCTGGTCATGTTCTGGACCTGCAGATAACATGGTAGCTTGTTCATATGAACAGGCATGTTTTGCTAGGTTTTGTTCCCATTCCCACCCCATAGCCTGCTTGGGTGGTTTCCATTTTTGAATTTGCTTAGGAATAGGAAAGCTCTGCTTTCTCTCTTCTTTTCCTTTTTCCATAGAAGGATTCCTTCTCCTTCGTTCATTGTTCTTTCCTCCGAAAGGATTTTTTTTAATCATGGAGATATAGACACATGTTAGAGAGAGAAGAGATTTGGAAAATGATCAGGTAATGAAATCTTATGTGGATGTAACAGCATTGCAGAATGTTCAGTGGATAACTCAGTCATTAAGCCAACATACATGCTGACATATGAAAGTGCATCTGAGCTACTTCATATGAACCTTGAGGAGGAGGTTGAACTCAGAATTTTGTCTGAGGCCGCCAATCTTCGTTTAAATTGGCGACGCCACCAGGTTGGTTCAGTTTGCAAAGTTGTGTTTCAAAGCTTTTGTTTTTTATTTTTGTGTTTTTGGCATTAATCTAAAATCATTATATCTTTAGCCAATGATTGCAGTTGCATTTCACTATTGGCTGCTGGTAAAAGAAGCTGTTTCTTGCTCATTACCTGTGATACAGTTTGGAATCTTGTTGAAATCGGAAGTGTTTTAGAAGTTAGTTGTCTGATGATCAGGCAGAAGCGATAATTTATGAAAGAAAATATTCCCATCATTCTGTTCCAATCTATTTAGCATCTATACCAATATTCACTATTCATGCCTTTTTATACAAAATTACTTATGAAGGATCAGTACCTATTAATTAATTTAGTGATACTATTACATTATTATTATTAATTAATTAATAGATTTATTATTATCTGATTAGCAAAACAATAAGGAATTTACTAGATGATTTTTTATCTATTTATAGTTTGTTAAGCTTAGTTAATACTTTGTCTTAGTAATGGTAACATCAAACATGCTTTTGTTTGTCAATCCAGCAAGACAGGGATCAAGCTTCTTGTGTCAACATCTATTTCATTGGTCAAAGTTATTAGAGTTGGCCTCTGATATGTTAACTTTTCCTTTCTCTCCCTTTACTCAGGGTGCAGTTGAGACAGCAACACTAGAAACTCGAATTAAAGTGCCTAATCCAGAGGATCCTGAACCATCAATAAATCTTTATGTTGAAAACCAAGCTGACCCTGCAATGCGATTGGTCTCTGAGATGATGATACTCTGTGGTGAAGCCATTGCTACAATTGGATCCCAGAATGGCATCCCTTTACCCTACAGGGGACAGCCCCAGTCAGACATAGACATGTCTGAATTTGCACACCTTCCAGAAGGACCTGTTAGGAGTTTTTCCTTGGTCAGATTAATGCGTGCTGCTGAAATTGATTTCAGGAAGCCAACACGCCATGGGGTTTTGGGACTTCCTGGTTATGTTCAGTTTACATCTCCCATACGTAGATATCTGGATCTTCTTGCACATTATCAGGCAAGTTCCTTTCAATCATGCTGGGTGTAATTATATTTCAAATCTTAATGGCACTAGATAGATGCCTGTGAGAAGATTTTATCATATGCCAAATTGTATGTTTTTATGTAGTGATGCACACAAGTTAGGTGGGGTGAATTGCTGGCTCAATTATTACCTGACCTATCTTATAGTCCTATTCCTATTATCTGGCACTGCTTGATCCCCCCCCCCCCCAAAAAAAAAACAGGGAGAGAGAGAGAGAGAGAAACAAGAGAAAACCTGAAACCCCAAAAGTAATATCTTTGCTACCACTTGACTGCTTGAGGCATTTGATCTCTGGTTTTAGTGTGATTTAGCAAAATTTATGTAGTGAAATGAAAACAACGTAGGTCCAGAGAATGTGACATAAAGAAACGCAAGTGTAGAAGGTGAAACTCTAAAAAGCCTGAGTTGGAGTCTGGTGGTCTGTCAGGGCAATATGGCAATATTTTAGAGTAACTTTTCAAAATCTAGACAACGGAAAGCTTGCTTGTATTCTCCAAAAATAAAAGACGCATTTTATATAGCAATTTTGGGATATTTGCTGTTAATCCTTTGCTTCTTACATCTGTTAGCTTTATTTTGTCTGAATGTGACGGTCATACTTATTAGGAGATTAGCAAAGTTCTTTTTCAACGAGTTTTTATAATTTGTAAAATGTGTGCCGAATTCATTGGTCAATTAAAAAATGACCCTTAGATGAATAAAGTGTTAAGTTTCATAAAAAATGACCCTTGGATGAATAAAGTGCATATTCCCCTGAAAATATATAATTACATGAATTCCTGTAAAATGACTGCCTATCTCGGGAGGAAAATAACTTTACAAAATTGTAGTTTATTGTACATTCACTCATTCATAAAATTCTCATCTTGGATGTTATTAGGTTACAAAATTTATCCCTTTCTAGTTAAAGAATAATATGATTTACAAAAGAAAAAGGCATTTGGTTGCCTGGCAATTTGGATCTTTATGCGCATAATCTTTCTATTCAGCGCGAGACTTGCATTCATGCAACATTTCAATTTTAATTGTTATTATCTAAATCCGTTTGTTTCCTTTTACTAAGTAATTATACTGTGATTGACTCCTTCAGGGTATGTCATCTATTGATGGTGGAAGAAATCTTACACTTCTTATAAATGTAAACATGGAGCGTTATGTGAATTTAGTAATCTTGAGGCGCCATACTACCTGCTGTTATTATCCTAAAAGGCCCTTTTAACATCCTTTTTTTGGTTGTGTCTGATTTGCATGCTTCCTTCAGGTAAAGGCATTTATACGGGGTGAGCCTCCCCCCTTTTCAGCTGGTCAGCTTGAAGGAATAGCTGCTGTTGTAAATGACAAAGTTAGAACAGTAAGAAAGCTTTGCAGCACTAGTCTTCGATATTGGACCATAGAATATTTACGAAGACAACCAAAAGAGAAAAGATATCACGCGCTGATCCTTAAATTTATAAAAGATAGAATTGCAGCTTTATTGTTGATTGAGGTAAGCTGTTTGTGATTGCATTATACTTTTTCTGTTTGGCAGTCCATATTCCATAATATGTTAATAATTGCCACAGTAGCAACAGATGATAAAACAATTATGTTCTAGCTGACCAATATTAGCTGCAAGTTTGCGTAATTAGATTTTGGTTATTTATGTCGATCTCGTGAATGTTATTATGGGAGGAGTTATGACTTGTGAGTCATTGTTCAACATCACTTTCTCCAGATTCAATGGATTGATTTTATGGAGGCCATATATATTGATGGAAGTCGATTTTTTATTATTATGGCTAGGGACTTGATATTCATTGAGACTGAATATGATATTTTCTCTTGTCAAAATCTAATGCGTGTAGAAAATTGACATTGGAAAATTATCGTACATATAAAAGATGGAGCATAATACGAAAGCAAAAGGCTAGAAGGACTTCTAGGAAGGGAGACTCCCATTACGTCCTCATTCAAGATGCTCAGGGCTTTGTAATCTTTGACACATCAATATGCTGCTGTCCTGAATGCACAAGTTCGTTATCTTTTGCAGGTTGGGTTTCAAGCTACTGCTTGGGTGTCTGTTGGAACTCAGATAGGGGATGAGATAATAGTTAAGGTTGAAGAAGCACATCCACGTGATGGTGTTCTATCTTTGAAGGAGATCGTAAAAGATTGACCCAAGAGCCAAAACATTTGCTGCAAAAGACCTGTTCAATGCCCAGAATCTTTTTCTAAAGGTAAACTGATTCTTGTATGTTCTCAGCGGCTCTATGTCTCAGTTTACCAACATAGCGAACATTGCTCTGATTTGGGCAGCAGGCATTCTTCTCATCATCTTCTACTCAGCTTGGACATTAGGCTGCAGCCTAATCCTCTTGTTTAATTGAAGAGTGTTCTTGTTACTTCATTGACAAATTTTCAACCTGACTGTCGAGTGTTCAAATTTTGAAGTGTTATTTCTAGATGAGAAATTCTGAAACATCCTAACCAGCAAAGTTAGCTCTGCTATATTATCTTGCTAGTGTACAGTTGTTCGAGTACCCATTTTTTTCCCAACCGTACAGTATCACAAAGTTAGAAGGTCCTCTGCCACTCGTTTCCTTTTTGTTCTAATGATATATGGTCAGGATATGTGCGACAAGAGCCGGTAATGAGTAACTTGGGGCAGTCTGTTTATTTATTTAATTTTTCAATATATTTATTGGAGGATTTTTCTTCTGTAGTATAATTTAGCTTGATATATATGTGGCTATGTAAGTTTATCTTCCTTGAAAATATCTATTCAATCTAATCTCTCAGTGTTCTACTACCATTGCTTAGAAATGGGATGTGAACGTGGATAGATGTTCCAGATCCAAGCCTTTTTTTTTCCTTTCTACATTTTCCATGTTTTAATTTAAACTTTGAGGGCTACATGGAATTCAGTAAAGTATTTGAAAGCATAATGGAGTATAAATAGGGAAAAATCTGAATTTTGAAGGACCTCAGATTAGATTCTGAGGGTCCTATGAACGTGACGTGCAACAATGTGGCAGTAATTGGGATGTTAAAAGTCTCATTCATGGTGAAAGAACCAAACATGTAGATATTACCCACCATTTAATTTAAAAAAAAAAACTTGGATGCTGAAATTTTGGAGGTGATTTGTGCCCCCCAAAATAAGCAAGTAGCAGATATCTTGACCAAGGTGCACCTTACTAGGAAATTTCAAGAGTTAAACAGCAAGTTCCACATGATTAGAGTATCCATGGCCTAATTTGAGGGGGAGGGTTAAGAGTGATGCACTAAGGACTTTGTTTTAATGGCCTTTGTCACGCAAACCTATCCCAATAAGGGTTATCTCTAAGTGCAGCGCCTCTAATCAAATTGTGCAAACCTAGTTCAATTTAAAGGTTTTCACCAAAATAATCTCAATCTTGGATGTGATTTTAAAAATAACTTTTACAGATTCTGAGGTAAAACCCAGGTTTTGGAGAATAGATTTTGGAAAATAGCTTTGACAGATTCCGAGGTAAAACTTAGGTTTTGAAAAGTGATTTGTGTTTGGGAAGTTATCAGCTTTTACGGATTCCGAGGAAAAAAAGTTGGTAGGAAAGAGGAAAAGAGGAAAGAGAAAGAAAGAAAAAGTAGGAAAAAGGAAAGAGGAAAGAGGAAAAAATAGGAAAGGGAAAACTTAGGGCCCGTTCGGGGTGGTGCTGAGTTTTTTGTTTTTGGTTTTAAAATGCAATTTTGAAAACAAAACGTGTTCGGCTAAAATGGGGTTAAGTTGGTTTTTAACACAATTTCAAAACAGATTTTATCCAGATTTGAAAACCATAAAAAAAGGTTTTCGGATTTTAGTTTTAGTTTTGAAAAATTTATTACCCTTCTCAACGACATTTCTCCTTCCCTCTTCATCATCTCTCACTCAACCGTCATCACCTTCCCCGCCCCCCAATTTTGCCTCTCACACTCCCAATTTTGGCTCTGGTTCCACCCCTCCGACTCCGATTCCACCTTATTCGAACCCTACTTCTCCTCTGCCATTGGCACCCGCAACAAATCCAAGCCCACCCACGCCACTTGAACCGATAACGAATCCAGTCTCTGTCTGACTCTAACCCCAATCCTCGTCCCACCTTTATTACAGGCGGCGGGTTGGCTTTAGCCGGCCACGCCTTTTTTTAATTTTTTTTATTTTAAAAATAATATATTATATATTTTTCTTACCTTTTTCATCTCAATATTTTTTTTAAAGTATGATAAATAATACTTAATACATTCAAAAATAGTATATAATATTTTATTTTTCATATCAACTTTCTATAATATTATATTTAAAATTATAACAACACATTAATATTTATATTTTTGTTTTAAAATATGAAAAAAGTCATTATTGAAAAATTTATTTTTTATAATTATTTTATTTTTTATTTTTATTATTTTTTCATTATTTGATGATAGCATAGTTGATTTGATCTACCTTGCCTATTTCTAATTCACAACACCTTTTTCAAATTGGAAACCAAAAAAACCTAAAACGAAAAACTAAAAATAAAAACTAGTTTGTGTTTTTAAAAATTTTGAAACTTAAAACTCAAAACCATCCCCAACGGGGCTTTAGGTTTCAAAACCTAGGTTTCAAACTGAGGTTTTGTAACCAAAATAGCTTTTTGAGAAAAAAATTTTGTTTGGACAAAACATAGATTTTGAAACTAAACCTAGGTTCTAGAATTGGTTTCTCAACAAACCCTTATACATCTTGTAACAGTATATTAAAGGGTGCACACTTGTTTCTGGGCTTAGCCCATTCACCTAAAAAAAAAGGTACACACTTCACGAGTCTGATTTATTTACAACACCAAAAAAAATTACATGTTAAAAATAATTCATTCATAGAGTGGAAGAGATGAAGCAAACTTTTGTGGAGGTGGCTCCTCTTCAACTTTTATTTCTTTAAGGTTTTTGAAGATAGGGAAATGGTTCACTGTCGGTGCATAGCAGTCATGACAACTATATTGAGACCATATTAAATACATTAAAGATTGACTGGTAGGCCATATTAAATTTTAGTGTCAGAATATTACCTTTTTTATATTTTATATAATTATTTAGTCACCGGACGTTTCTTTTATCTTACTATCAAGTATTCAAGAAACATACTAATTATGAATGAAAGTTGGATATAGAATCCCTCGTAATGTAACGAATCAAAATTTAAATTTACGCCGGAGGAGATGCTCATATTTAGTGCTTTATAGTGTCTTAAATATGATTATGTATAGTAAGATAATACTTATGCTTGATTAGAAAACAAAGAAACTAACTAATCAAATCAAGGCTTTGTAATCGGATACTAAAAACATCAATTTTAACAAGGTGAAATGCAAACACAATTCATCCATTCTGTAATGTGTTATCATTGACTTTGTGGTTCATAACTTTTGGTAATAAATTTATCTTCACTTTCGAGGGATACATAAATGGTCAATACATCAATTATATAAGCGTGGTCTCCAAGTAGTGTTGAGCCATTTTATATTATCATTTTTTATAAAAAAAATCCGCTTATGTGTTTCAAACAACATCTTAATGCTTATGCTAATATATATTTGGCTTATTTGGCAAAGCGTTAAGAAAAGTCAAACGCACGTTCAACAATATTTTTTCGTAAAACGAGATAATCTCCTTCACATATTTACCTCAACTTACGTAAAAGTACTTCTTTACCATATTTCTAAACGGACAAATTGTATTGGGATATGAAACTTCATAAAATAATAAAATAAGAGAAAATAAAATGGGGCCAACATGTGTCAGTAGTCGCAGGACCCAAACCTGCTAAATCTGGACGTGGAGAAGGAAGACAGCACATGAAATGTCCTGAATTTTGCATTTTTTTTGGGCCAATACCCTAAATCTGAGGAATTTAATTTTATAAGATGTAATATAGGTTTTGATTTTCTTATCACGTTTTCATTCAAAACTTAGTGCTATATTTAATGATTTGATGTTTTTAGAATCATTCTGAAACACAGAACCATCAATGTCAACCAGTCTTTCTAAAGAGGTTGATGAATTTTAATAGAATGAAACTTGCCATCCTCGATGATTCTCTCACGAGTAACTCAGAAAATTTACATCTTTTTCAAATCTAAACTATCTTTTCATCTCCTAATGGACCAGACTACTTGGGCATTTGTTGTGCAGTTCAAAAACTCTAATTTCATTCACTTCTCATTCATAAAACTATCTCAACATGCTTAATATGTTATCGTTTTCTAAAAATTAAATTATAAAACAATTTTTACGTACCATGGTATCAAATATAAACTTGAATTTCATGTGACATAAAGTCACATCAACTTGTCAAAATCATTTGATTCAATTGACAATAAACACAAATCTCAACTTAAGTATTGGAGGTTGCAAGTTCGACTATTCATGAATATGATAAGTACTTGAATTTCTTAAGCTTAATGAAAAGGTTGGTAAACAAAAAATTAAAATCCACACCAA
>JANTPZ010150450.1:0-21430 GCA_025593235.1 Vachellia pachyceras | reverse complement strand
GGTCCCAGAGGTGTTGTCAATACAGCGCATGGTGTTGTCAATGCAGCGCATGGTGTTGTCACGTGACAACCCTTGACAACACCATGAGCTAAATTGACAACACCTCTGGGACCATTTGATAAATATTTTAAAACTTGGGACCATTTGATAAATAAGTCCTTTATGTGGGACTCAACAGTAAATTTCCCTTAAGTTATCTTGACTGACTTTATTACAGGCTGTTGAAATTTGACAGATCCGAGCTGTAAATTTGAATTTTGTACAGAATGAAAAGTAAGTATGCATTCTTCGGATTTGAAAGAAATACGTAGTTCATTTGCTTGAGCAATAAACATGTTAGTTCCTCTGTACATGGGAATCTGTTGGTTATCAAAATTAATGCTCCAAGAAAATCAAATCAAACTCTACTGAAAAGAACTATTGATTGTTACATCCTTCTCTTTCTGCTCATGCTAAACCCGTACGTACCAAACTGTTCATTTTCAAGGTGCGGATAATACAGATAACGAAAACAGAGAAGTTCATACACAAACCATACTGTAAACTAAATATGGTAGCTCAGTAACTCAATACGCTACTACCATGTGGACTGTCTCTGCCATTTTCTAAAGAGAGCAGAACAGAAGTCCCCAAGGTCTGGCAAGAAACCCTGCCAAGTCACACCATGAAGGCACAATAAAATTGCATAAATAGACCAATCACAGCCCATAAAAACTTACACGAGTATAAATCAAGTACCTCTTGTAAGATATGGGTTACTAATCCTGATCTGTATTGGACCAAAGGAACTGCGTTGTTTGTAAGGCACAAGTTTGTGGCATTCACCTCAATTGAGGCAGGGAAACACCGTCTTTGGTCATTCACACACCGTTGTTGAACAAGGCTGGGCTCCCTGCTGCTGTGTCGTTGTAGTTATGACTTCTGAGCTCTCAAATGAGTGATTAGTTGAAATCAATCAATTATAGGCATAAAAACTACAACGAATTCCCCCTTCAGTCAGCAAAGAGAGTCCATTCAGACTGGCAAATTTCTGGCGGGTGTTGCAAATATGTACATTGGGAAGTGTGACTGTCAACGACTTTATTAGCAAGAGCCATTCTTCGTCGACAAGTGCATGTTTTCCAACTTTTTGTTACCTTCATCTCTTCCTGATTTCCTTTGTGCCATTCAAGCGTTTGAAAGTATTCACGTCTCGTGAATCACCAATGCAAAGCGTATCAGATGGGGTGAACGTAAAAGCAGAGCAAAGAAAACGGATTGGAATAAAACAAAATTGGAGATGCGGGGTATCGATCCCCGTACCTCTCGCATGCTAAGCGAGCGCTCTACCATCTGAGCTACATCCCCTCATGTCAGATATTTGTCATATTTTTAAAATTACTAGTCGACACAATATTTCATAATAAACCCTTCAGCCGAAGAATAAAATCACCTTAATTTTTTTTTTTTGGTACAAAAATTTTAAGCAGGGGGTTGGGTTCACCCACAAACCAAGGGCAAGGTGAAATCTCCATTCCTCTTAGGTCATACTAATGTTGAGCTGGGCGAGCCATCAATTACTTTCAGGCGTTTACCTAAGCAACCAGGAGCTAGGATGCCTCCCCAAGCCCCGCGACTGGAGCCACAACAAAGCGACCTTCCCCCGGTATTGAACCCTTTCCCTTTGATGAGAGTGTCCAATACCTTCGTCAGTTTAATCCACGGATGATGGGTAAATCACCCTAATCATTTTTTTTTTAGGTAAGGGTATTACTCAGGGTATCCACCGCCGGCAGCAGTGACTAATCCCCTCGCTGATTTGTGCGGGCTTCTCGATGGGAGGGACAGCTGGCCCTGGGAAGCTGCTGCATGCCCAAGGCAGGGTTCGAACCCCTGACCTTGGTTAAGTTTGGATCAGCCCCTACCACTAATTCAAACTCCCAGGGTTAAATCACCTTAATTATTAATTTGCTTAGATTGCTACTTGCGAGTGGGTCACGCACGCACATGAACTGGGCTTGATTATAGAAGACTGGCCCATATCATTCTCATTCTGGGCCTGATTTATTGGGCTAAAAATAGATATACTCTTTCCCGAACTTTCTCGCAGATGTTCTATTTCTTTTAGCATCCCTGTTTACCCTACCGTTTCTGGCTGTCCATCTCTATTTAAACGCCGGTGATTTCGAAACCCTAATTTGGAGTGCGGAATGTGTTGCTTGAAGCTCCATTTTGTTCCGATTGTCTGTTTTGCGTTTTGCCCTCCCTCTTCCTCCTTAGTGCTTTCCGCTTCTCTATGTTTTATTTAATGGAGATGCATTCCCCTCGTTTTAAAGTTTTGTTTTTTTTGCTGTTGCTTCCTCGTATGATTTATTTTCTTAACTTCCACGCGCATGTGCCTGTGATGGTTTTAAATATACTCCGAGAGTTATCTCTCTATGATATCAATTTTCATCTGAGGCATCCATTCGTCCTCCACTTTTCTGGTGTAGATCTATTGGAATTATTCCCAATTCAACGACCAGTTTGTGTGGCTTAGTCTTGTCTTCATCTCCTGCATATTGGTTATTTGAAATCCTAGCTATTGCATTATTGTTTTCAAGTATTGATCTAGTGATGCTATGGCTGCATTTATGAACTGCAGTTGGGAACAATGACTGCTAACTATGAAGTGCTGCTTGTTCTTTCTGTGTTGGTGCCGGTGATGGTTTTAACACTCTAGAATTACTATGAATTTCTATTGTGATTAAAACTATTGCTGACGCACCATATCGGACAGGGATAAAGCTATACGGACTCTGTCATTTGTGAATGTTCAAGTTGTATCTTGGTCTACTAAATTGATGCTTGATTATAAATGTTTTATATTTTTTTTCTCAGGATTTTTTCAACTAATATACAAGGTGCAAGTGACGATAAAATAGACAGGGACATCAGAACTCTATAAGGGAATGATGATTTGTCTGTTGGGAATCTCTCTGATGCACTATTTGTAATGAAGTTCTGACAATATTTAACCACCACCTATATTAATTGCATCTATCGATTTCTATTTGATAATGATTAATTTCGTTTTGCACTAAATGTTTGACGAGTGATGTTTTGGCCTATGATGTACTCAATTGCACGTATTATCAGACTTGGTTATGATGAAATCTCAAATTGTCACTACCTCTGAGGCCCTTTTATAGATGGAAAGCATGGACTCTGTTTTATGTTTTGTTCTCCCCAAAACTCTTAAGTTTTGAAAGGCAATATTTCAATGATGCTTTCAAATAAGAGGATCTAGAAGTTCCTTTTCCCCCCATGATATTGTCATCGAATTTTGTGCATGATTTGATTGTATTATTACCGCTTGAATGTGAAAAAATGTCAAGCAGAGGATTTTGTACAAGCCTTGTGATTTTTTTATGAGAACGGAGATTCGAATGTTGCTTCTGTTGAAGCCTGATGCTTATTCGGGCTCCAGAAAGTATCTCTTGTGATAAAGCGTTCTGCGCGGGTATCATAATGAAGGCTTGCAATCCTTTGAAATTGTGATTTGTTTGTGGCATTTTGCCTGTTATAAAAATTCTTCTGATCAACTTCAAGAGGAACTTTATTTTATTTAGTGATTACTATGGCCATATGAGAATTTTCTAGTCATCAAACGTAAAATGCCTTTCCAGTTGCCGGTTCCTTCCTTATCTGAGAGGAGCCATGCCAAGCAAGCCAGACTCAATGGAAGAAGTACAAGCCACTCAAAAGAAAGACAGACCCCAGCAGGAATAAAGCCATGGGTTTATTTTGATTCTAAAATTAGGACACACTAACTGTTATATAACAATAATTTAAGAATGGAAGGAAAATCCCAAAAAAGACGTACCATATTACATTCTATAACAACATATTTGAACCTTAAACATGTAAAAGCAGAGCTTTATATACAATAATGGAACATTACTAGGTTCAGTGTCCGGGCATTGAAGTGGTAGTGAGTGTATGGATGCTAAAAATTTATTTTACAAGTTCCTGTTTCTTTCCTGCTTCTTCTAATTCCCTCAGCCCCCCTACCTTTTGTTCAATCTCCTCTATCAGCTCCTCTCTCCACAGAGCTTCTCTAGCTTCTGCTTCCATTTGTTCTTGCTGCACAGTGCACACCAACAGTACATATAAATTTGTCTCATTGCTATTTCAGATGTTAATCTTGAACGTAACTTAGTGAACTTATATGTTAAATGGCTTGGCATTTTCTGATGTAGATAATCCATATCGTTGATAAACATGTTCATAACAGTACCTTCTCATAAATCCAATTACCAGTACCGTCTCCTCCGTCTCCCCTATATGTTTCTGAGTCGTAGTAAGGGTCCTGAATCATATCACAAAGTAAACTAATAAAGGCCAAGTAAATTATTATTGATAAACTACGCTATACAATGATGGAAGGGAACTTGACAACCTTCATGGAGCCGAAGAACAAACAGCCCCAAACTGTGAATAGTATGTAATATGAATCTGCAGCAAAGAGGGCACAACCCAGAAACAGAAAACAATGACTGAAAATGGAAACACTTTGAATCCCAGAAGAAGCGACAGGGGAGTAGGTTCGTGGATTACTTACAGACATTCTTTATTGCTTCATCACTGAGATGCCAAACAGATTTAGTAGTTATATAATCTATCTGACCCTCAATTTGCTCAACTATAACAGCCATCAGGGTCAAATCTGGCAAGCCACTCACTTTACATAAAGAGGCTCTTCTTGTTTTGCCCCTCTCAGCCTAATTGAAATGCAGCCAAGCGTTTAGCTTGAGAATAAGGATTCGGAAATAAAAAAGGCACCTCTATAGTAACTCATTCAGCGGAAAGGAAGCATGAACTAATCACACCTGCCAGGATCCTTTGAACATGGTTGAAGCCGGTTGCTTCTTAAGCTACAAAAGGAAAGGACCCACTTATCCTCAAACTCTGGAACTTGCATGTTGTTTTCTCTCATAAGGAGAAAGTGGAAATTGACTGAAAAGAATGAGTTTTTACCAATCTTGAGGACGGATTGGCTTCAAATCTCCTTGTTTGTATACATGAACTGTGAATCTGTGACTTGAAAATTGTGAAACCCATGATAGCTCCAGCCATGGTTTCTTTGAACAAAAAGTGGGGATTCGAATTGGATGCTACGCCTGGACCTGCATATGCGGGAAGAGAGTGGATAAGGGAAAAGAATTAAGAACCACCCTTCGCCCTTCATTCACATACCTCCAAACAAATGGGACGTAACCGGAATTCTACAAAAACACTATTTCAAATGACCCCCATGTCCTCGTTAGCAATCTCCCCACCAACTAGTCATCACAAGAGGCCAAAACATCCGTGGCCCTCAAAGCACTGGAATACTGGATTACACAAGATGTCAAAGAAGATAGTTTCAATATATTATATCAGTGCTGTTTATCAATTGGCCTATTAGCTCAGTTGGTTAGAGCGTCGTGCTAATAACGCGAAGGTCGCAGGTTCGAGACCTGCATGGGCCAACTTTCGACTTTTTACCCTTTTACTTCATCTGCAATTCTTTCTCCTTCAACAAACTTCATATGATCAGTGCCACTGATTTCCGAAATTTTTCAAGGGCATGTTTCTTCATCTACTTCGTTGTAAAAACTTTTTTGATTTAGATGTTTGTTATTCCGCTATCTACTTCATTCCTCAAAAAAGAATCTTTTCTTACACCTCTCCCTGCTATTGTTTCAAAGGAACTTATCATAAGGAAAATTGGATTTCTTAGATCTAGAGAAGCATTTTACCTTCTAGGGAGTTCACCAAACAGCCCAATCAGTATTTATGATCCAAACATTGTTTAGATGGCCAATTTTCTTCACCTCTTGAAGCCCCTGAATTTAGGTTCCGCCATAAGCTCATTCCGAATTTAAAATTATGGCTTCTTGCCAGTCGTAATCTACGCTTTTTTCTATGCTGATGTAAGCATGAAAGTTGAAACTCTAGCAGCTTTCCTCAGTTGTTGTTATGGGTTGGAGCCAATATTATTGCCAGTTGGATGCAATGAATACGATTTTACCCTCTTTTATGGTCAAATACCATAGTCGAGATTTATTTGTTGTGACTTGTGAGAATTAAATTAATCTGAATTTTTTATCTGCTTTCAATCTTCTTCTTCTCCAATGGCTTACTTCGTTTTGCTTGAGGTAATTTGTTTCACTATTTGTCGCTATCCATTGGAGATCTAGTTTCTTGGATATGAGCAGGATTGAAGATGAGAAAAAAGAATGGCAGGACAAGAAGCAAAAGAAAACTTCAAGTTGAACCAGTAACTAACTGGTGCTACTATGTGGATCAATCTTCTGTACGAAAGGAAAAAGGATTTCTGTTAATGGGGAAATGTTTTATGTGAACCTCATATAAGCGTTAGAGGCAATTTCATCTCAAAAACCTGTTGCAAATGCACAAAACCGTACTATAAATTTAGGCATTAAGCAAAGAAACCATGATAGTACTATGGCAATCTTTCAATAGACCGTTTATCTGCACCAGTCCCAGAAATGCCAATGAAGCTATTTCCAGGCTCTGGTTTTTGAACTCCCCTTTCCTTCATCGATCTTCTCTCTCTGCTCATTTCATTCCATTGACCTGAACTTGCATACATATTCGCTAGAAGAACGTAGTCACTGCTATGATCTGGTTCCAATTCCAACAGGTGTTTTCTGACCTTCTCTCCAACTTCAACACATCCATGAACTCTACATGCAGCTAGCAAAGTTCTCCATACAATTGCATTGCACTCCATTGGCATTCTCTTTATCAAATTGTAGGCTTCCTCAACTAACCCAGCTCGACCCAAAAGGTCCACCATGCACCCATAGTGTTTCATTGTAGGTTGGATATTATAGTCTCTGACCATAACATGAAAATACATTCTTCCTTCATCAACCATCCCTTCATGGCTACAGGCACATAATAATCCCAAGAATGTCACATCATCAGGCCTCTCACCATTCTCTTCCACCATTTTTGAAAAAAGTTCCAGCGCGTCTTCTCCACTACCATGTGTAGCAAGCGCAAGGATCATGATGTTCCATGAAACTTTGCTCTTCACTTTCATCTTGCTAAATGTGTCGTATGCTTCGTCCAATGCTCCACACTTGGCATACATGTCAACGAGGGAGTTGCAGACCGATGTAATATCAGCAACATCGGTGTCTCTGATACAGGAATGAATCTGCCTCCCAAAGTCCAGAGCTCCGATTGCAGCACAAGCTGAGAGGGTGACCACCAAAGTGGCATCATCAGGTTGTATCCCACTCTGAATCATTCTGGTGAACAGGTGGAGTGCTTCCTTGTAGTTTCCACAACAGACGTGAGAATCTATGATAGAGTTCCAAGCCACTAAATCTGCATTGGGCATTTCATCGAACAAGTGGCGTGCGGTGTCAATGTCCTTGAGCATACCGTACATGTGCATAAGAGAATTCCCGACATAAGCATGAGTGGAGAGGCCAAGTTTGAGGGTTTTACAATGAAACTGATTCCCCAGAAAAACAGAATTCAATCTCCCAACAACTTTAAGCAAGAAAGCGAGGGTGAAATTATCTGGTTTCTCTCCTTGCTGCTGCATTCTCCGGTAGAAATGGATGGCTTGTTGGGGTTGGGTAGTGTTGGAGAAGCCCCTGATCATGGTGTTCCAGAGAAACGCATCGCGTTTTTCGAGGCTGTCGAAAACGGAGAGGGCGTAACTCATGTCTCCGAGCTCCGATACGGCGCAGAAAAGAATGATCTTGCCGACGACGTGAAGGTGGTGTTCAAAACCAGTGAGGATTATGCGAGCATGACATTGCTTGAGATGTCTCATTGTACAACATCGCTCCAAAAGGCCCATTAATCTCCGAGCTCTTACATAGTCCCTCATGCTTGTGATGCCTTGACAACGCAAACAACCACAGCTGTGCTCTTGAGCCGACACTGTAATGCCACTTCCCCTTCGGAAGAACATACTCTCATTTTTCTCGTTTAAGCGGAAGTTATCCTCTCGTTACACGCAATTATGTTTCAATAATTATATGTCAAGGTACGCACGAGGGATCGAACTGGTATCACATTTTTTTCCAATCACATAGTTTTTTATTAAAAATAATCCTATTCAAAGTACCCTGGTAATAATTTTTTTTTTGTACTTTAGACAAGTTATATGGTTTCATCAGCCTGTTTGGAAAAAGTTTTTTTTCTTGCATTTCGACCACGTTACACATAAATCGAGATAAAATTCATCATACACACTTAACCCGGTTTGCGTAAAATCATTTCTCCATCACTTTTTCAAATAGATACAGCATGCTTTAAGTAAAGCAAATGCTTACTGACAAAATTTTCATATCGATGAGAGGATTTAAACATGCAATCTGGTGAGTTGTGAATCAATTTTTTACTAACAAACCCAACATTTTGTTGGCTTGGTTGCACTAATTTCAGTTGGATTAAAGAATTTACACAAGCCATAAATATGTTTGGGCATAATAGTCATTGCATAGCCTTCAAAGTCCAAGTGGACCAGACAATCAATGACCCATTCTTATACCTAAATTATATGTCATCTGGGTCACTTTGGATTGGACTACAATTGCCCCTTTCTTTCTCTTCATCTGTATTTTAATTTTGGCCCACAGAAGTTCAAAAAAAAAAAGATAAGGGTATTAGTTTATACTTTATTAAATAGCATGTGAGGCAGATGCCTCCGTATGGCTTTCGAACACGGTTTCAGAAAGGTCATCATTGAATCAGATACAAGTTTTGTGGTTGATTTGATCAATATAGGATGTAATGCTACTAATGATGAATTGTTAGTTACTGAAATCAAAAAGATCATCAAGAGGGAGTGGATCGTTACTATTCAGTATATATGTGCCAAGAGAGCAAAATCTTTTAGCGGATGCTCTTGCAAAAGAGACTGTTTTTACTTCCATTGTTTACTACTCTTGCCCGCATCATCTACAAAAGTTGTGCTCGAATGTTTGTCTGGATTTGTATTCCCATTCTTAGTGTTTCCTTTAGTTTGAGCCTTTGAGCTGTCTTTATATTAAAAAAAAATAGCATGTGAGGCAATACCCATTGATCCTTTGTGTTTACGTTAAAATATACGATAATTACTTTTGTTCACCGACAACGAGTGATTAAGGATATGATAGCCAAAACACTTTTAAACGTTGGGTAATTTAATTAATAAATACCCCTTTTCATCTGTCAACTAAACCAACCGATTAACCCATACTAATTATATTATCAAGGAATCTCATCATTCTTCAAAATAATACGTCAAACACACATTAAACTAGCTTTCGGCCACGTAAAAACAAAAATATCAGAGTAAATAAATATATAAATAATAAAAAATCAAGTTCTGCGCAGCTATTGCTTTTACCTACTCCTTTATCTTACTTTTGTCCTACCCAGGGAAACCGATTAGACTGTTCTAACATCTCTCTCACTGCCTTAATTACATTCCAACAACCTTATGATATGATTGTTGACGTGTTTGGTTAGTCCGTTTGGATAATCAAAATCTATTCATACATTTATTTAGATAAAATTTCTTTCATATATTTATCTTAAAATTTGTATCTGTTCTCTAAACGAACAAGTCCTTTATATTCTGCTTCCTCATTTTAATCCAATTGAACAACACGTATTAATATTTTACTGAACTTTCAGATTTGATGGTGATGGAAATAACCAAAGTCCACACGTGCCGGCACGAAAAGGATAACAACAGGATCAGATATATAGATCAGATAGGGATATTCCATCGTATCATCGCATTATCTTAATTATAGCTCACCACCACATTATTTAATTCCTTGCATCAGATAATTATTACTCTGCCCTGAAAAATGTTGCCTTCATCAATTATAATATAATGTTCATATAGGTCAAGGTCACTATCATGTACTTCTTCATGAATACCAATATATTCATCAAACTAATAGAAATTGTGTGCTGGAATTAAAGCTCAACCACAAGGTTTCATTTTTATTTTTTGTTTAATTAGTGACCTTCTTATACGGTAACAAGCAGCGCACTGACTGAATGTAATGATGAATTAATAATGTTATCCCATATATATCTTGAAAGGATGCGGGATCCGTTTAAAAATTCCGTACAAAAGTACTTTTATGTAAGCTGAGACAAATATATAAAAAGATTATCCCATTTTACAGAAAAATACTGTTGAATGTGTTTTTCAACCCTGCAAAAAAGAGTGGAACAAGCACACGAATGATTACTTAACTTATCGATTACGTACACACACATTACAGCACCCTAACTCTGGCTTTAATTCTCCTCAAAACAGGAATGATGATGGTGACTCTTGCTACCTAAATATTTCAACTTTGGCTGCGGGCTTGTGATATGCAGGTCAACAGACACAGTAATAGTTACCAATTAAAATTCATTAAATATTTAATGACCTTGAAATAATTTTTGCAACTGTTCTTATTCCATAAACACCGAATTATATTCCTTCAACAAAATGTCCGTTGATTCCTCATTCATAAATATTCCAGAGATTATGTTCTATCCCATGGAAATTTGGCCGAAGCATGCTATATTCTAAAATTATTTATAACATAAATGAGTACAAGTCATTGATCTTGAGGTCCTGTATGACCCTTTTTTACAGAAAGAGTGTCACATACATATACTAAATAAAAATGATTTAACCATTCTCATCCAATATGCCAAATATAATTCTTAAAACTTATATATGACCCCTCCCAATCATATTTTCAATGTCATTAACATTTCTTTAAAATCCATAATATTGCACACCGAACATAGCCTTAAATTATATATTAATTAATTTTGTAAGATAAAGAACGTATTCAATAACATGGGGCGGCATCAATAATGGTTGGTTTCGAAGATAGAGTGTGGCTGGGTCTATAAAAGGTTTTGGTTTTTTTAATATTAGGCATCAGGTTCCATTATCAAATCAAATCTGTTTGATTCTATATTATCCATGATGACCAGTGAGGGGAGGAGGCTTCAGGACCAATGAGATTCCTCCACGAGGCCGTCCCTCTGGTTCCCTCATGTTGGGGCAGGTGAAACAGGGCCCACCTGTTATTGCCACCTCACCTAGCCCACTCATGTAATTTGGTCAAACCACGTATTACATCGTAATCAGAGTCATGTGGCTTGAAAAGAAAGGAGTCTAATCACAGTTTAGGGCTTCGCTCTGTGTGTGTGTGTGTGTGTGTTCGGGCAGCGAACTAGGTGCGGCCATGTGTCGAAGGCAGTGGGGTTTTGGTGGTGGGCCGGCCACGGCGGCGACTCCACCGGCCCCGTCGCTAACGTGGCAAATGGTGGACGTTAAGTTTTCTTCGACCTAGCTTCTCCTCCAATCGTCGCCGCTTACCCCCACAAATGGAACTCCCAAAACACGCGTGCCTTTTGTAATCCCTACAGTAGACAGAGAGCTTACTTTGGTGCTTAGCATAACAGTTCACTTGATTTATAATGTGTCCGTTTGGTAACGCAATAGAGAAGTACTTTTACGTAAATTGAGGTAAATATGTAGATGAGATTATATCGTTTTGTGAAAAAACACTGTTGAACGTGCTTTTGGAGAGTAAATAAACTTTTCCAGATAAGCACAATTTCTTTTATCATACAATCATCTAACCTAATCAAATTCGAGTATTATCATGCTTATCATCGGAAATAGCTCTTCTGAATATGCTTTCTATATTCACACAAATTCTAACTCGAAACTTCGTGTTAAAGCTGTCAAAATAGGAGGAGAAAGGAATCACATGGATCATTAGTTTTAAGCATACAAATATTTTTATTTTAACAAGTTCGCTTTAAAACAAATAATATATATCAAAGTAATCTATAAAAATTCACTACATACAACTCAATACATGTACATAACCTATAAAAATTCACACTTTTTTACGTCATTGTTGGACCCCAAAGGGAAATTGGAATCAAAGGTCGCACGTACACTGTTTTAGGTATTATGAATATTGATTCTTTATATAGACTTCATACAATGTATGGATTGTGTATCCAGTTATTTAATTGGTTGTGTTTTAGATTTTTGGAATCAAGAATGTCATAAGCACTTTGTTTGATAGTGTCTCTTACTTGTTCTCCTGAAGCTTTTATGCAAACTTCACAATGAATACTTATGGAGTAATTATTGAATTGTGTGATTACTGTATTATATATGAATTGACGTAATTAGTACTATTGTTGCATCATTAATTTTTGTCATGTATCAAGTTTACTTATCAACCACCACTTCGAAACTTAATTATAAATAATACGTAATCATTAATTACACGCACAAAGATACAAGCCAAGCTGTTATGGCTTGAAATGGGAAAAAATGGCCAAGTTGCTGTGTGGAGTGGACAAATTAGTTCATGAATGAAAATACCAACCAAATGGCCCATTGTTTTCGTATAACTTGCTCATCACCTAACTACCTTAATGAGCATAATCCCAAAATTCCTCCATGTTCTCATTCATTTTGATCCATTTCAAGATTTCAATAGATCTCAATATATTCTATTCCACATTAGAAAAACAAATATGGAGCAACAATAATTACTTTGAGTTAACGAAATGCCCTATTGTGAGGCAGCATTCCTGTAAATCGAATTAGTTTATTGTTTAGATATTTGATGATATATATAATTCAGAAAAGATGGTGAATTACATGCATTGATACAAATTAAATGTTCTAGAATGCTGTTTGTGTTTGCAGTCTTACTTGCTTCTATTATTAAAACAAAATGTATGATATATGAATAGGACATGGATAAATTATTTGAAGTATTCTTGTGATATATGCATGCTTGTAATAAAAATCACAATGTACCTCAATTTTAGTGATCATTTGTATGAATATTTTATGAGCACAATTAATTTGTATGATTGATTTTCCTTAATTAAATTGCGAGCCTTTGAGTTTAGAAAATATTTTTATTTTTATTTTCTTGCCAGGACCAAATGATGAGGGTTCGACAAAGTTCAAACATACACATACTATTTTGTTATTAAATCAAGTGCCAAGAGACTAAACATCTTTTCGATTAAGTATGGTCTCCGCCTTTGGTATAACTTGTAAGCCCTATAAATAAATAAAATAAAAGAGGTTTGAAAAATTTATAATTAACTAACCATTAAAATCTATGCATTTTATTATTTTCAATTAAGAATAAGCCACACAATATATGACCCGTGGATAATACAATTTGCTGCTTTATGTTACAAGAAATTTTATAGCAAATTAATATCACTTATATTATTCATAATTCATAAATAATGATATTTCTGAAATTTGTTTATACATATACAGATGTCCTCTTTAAGCTGCTTGGAATATATAGGAACAAGCGCATGGGAGAGTTTTACAAAAATGCACTCATTTTAATAATGTGTTTCCTTTTGGCGCACTGGTCGAAATGAATATGTAAGGTCAAATGGGTAATATTGTGTGTGTGGTTAAGAATTCCATTAGGAGAAAGGAGTTTATGAATTTCAAGATATTTTACAGATTTCGATATGTTTTTATGTATTTCAAAATATTTTTTATTTTTGTTTGTATACTTGTTGGAAGAAATGAGTTCTCAAACAAACATATTGCAAGTAAAAAAAGACAAGCGATATAACTAAATTGAGAAACAAAAGACGGAGGCTTTTTGTAAAGATGGGGTCCGTTTAGAAACATAGTGGAAAAGTGCTTTTACATAAACCGAAGTAAATATGTGAAAAAGATTATCTTATTTTACGAAAAATACTGTTAAATTAGTTTTTAATTTTTTCAAAAGGGATAGACAAGAGAATTATTGGCATTCATCCAACTGGATTCACAAATGCAGATAAACTAATATTTGCTTCTTAGATACCCTTTTGCGACCTCCCACTAATTCAAGCACACAGAGAAAAAGAAATCTCTTCTTTGTGCGCTTCATAATATTTGCATTTAGTAATCATCAATTATTAAAATCCAGTGAATTGCCTTCACTTTTATACCTGCGAATCTCATCAATGATTACCACAAAAAAGAGTTCCTGAAAGCGTAGTTAAACAGAGTTCGAAAAATTATGTGAAATTCAGATATATGGATAATTTATAATACTTGCAGTTGTAAATAATCATGTTCAACATAATGCTTGATACTCTCCTAAATTTAAACTATATTGTATTTGTCTTTATCAACAATTATCGCTCAAAGGGCGTTTAATTATGAACATATTTTTATTTATACTATTTATTCAACCATCTTTTCAAACTTCAGAAAAATGAATTTTTTTAAGGTAAAAAAATAAATTGAAATTTTTTGCAATACCCCTTTTTTTACATGGCATGCATTTTCTATATTCACATGGGGTTTAATTTGAACATGAAGCCTTATACTTAAATAAACGAAAACACTTCTTTTAGGATTAACACAGGTCGTCAACGAAGTTGGAACATCGTGTAGCCTTATTGAAAGATAATTATGTACAATATTCACGTAAGATGCAAGTAGGCATGCCTTTTATGTATGGGAAGTGAAATTATAAAATACTGTAGCATGATGTTGGAGGGTGAAATTACAATATAGTAATAGGCAAGTGATTGAAATTTCAAGTATGGCATTAGCTATGAAAAGAAAGGGAAAAAGAAGAAAAATTTATAATTGCAGGACAGTTGAGAGAATTGGGTTATAAACAACTAACCAGGTTGCGTTCCAATCTACGTTTCTCTGCATCCAAACACGCAGTATTTAGGCAACCCCTTTTTCGCTCTGCTTTTCCTCTCCCATTAGCAGCTCCATCCTCCTCCTTCTCCCAAACTTTTCACTTCCATGATCTTCGTCCTTATCCCTTCCTTTCCCCTCCCACTTTCTCTGCGTTTTCTCTTAAACCTCACTCCCAGACTGCCTCTGTAAATTCCCCTTTCATTCCCTTATCGCCCTTGTTCTTCATTAAAGATCGTCCATCACCCTTCCAGGTGAAGCTTTTAGAGGGTTACCCCCCTTTTGAATTCATAGAATCTGATCCAATTCTGACTTCTGAGTTTTCTGCAGCTTCAGGATTTTTGTTATCCATATCCCGGAAATGGAAAACGTTGTGGTGGGAGTCTGTAAGGAAGATCAGAAAATGAATTTGCCACCTGGGTTTCGGTTTCACCCAACTGATGAAGAGCTTATAAGTCATTACCTGTACAAGAAGGTCACTGATTCCAACTTCTCAGCCAGGGCCATTGGGGAGGTGGACTTGAACAGGTCTGAGCCTTGGGACTTGCCATGTAAGTTAAAAGAATCCAACTTTGCACAACCTTCTTTGTGTTTGATTCTGTTGTTGACATGCTAGAGCTTAATTAAACAACAATCTATGGCGTATAGGGAAAGCCAAAATGGGAGAGAAAGAGTGGTACTTCTTCTGCGTGAGAGACAGAAAATACCCAACTGGTTTGAGAACCAACAGGGCCACTGAAACAGGATACTGGAAAGCCACAGGGAAGGATAGAGAGATTTACAGAGGAAAATCACTGGTGGGAATGAAGAAAACTCTTGTTTTCTACCGAGGAAGAGCACCCAAAGGAGAGAAAACCAACTGGGTCATGCACGAATACAGATTAGAGGGTAAATTCTCTGTCCACAACCTCCCTAAAACCGCAAAGGTATATATATTCACATGCACTGTCTTTGACTCTTTGTTCTGTTTATTTTCTCTCATGTCCGAGGCGTTGTGATTTATGGATTATTTTTCATCCTGTTTTTTGCAGAATGAGTGGGTGATTTGCAGGGTTTTTCAAAAAGGTTCAAGTGGTAAGAAAACCCATATTTCTGGGATGATGAGGCTGGATTCTCTGGGAAATGAACTGGGTTCTTCTGGTTTACCTCCATTGACAGATTCGTCACCTCTCCCTGGCAACAAAACCAAACCTGTCATGGTATCGGCTTACGTGCCCTGCTTCTCCAATCCAATCGATGCTCACAGAAACAACCAAGGTGGGATCTTTGATTCCTACACCAACTTCCCTAATTATGGTGTTTCTTCGAATCCCTCAGACACCGTCCCCAGAATCCCACTTCCTGGTTCCTTGTATTCTTCCTCTCAGCCACATCAAGCTCCTTCTAGTTTAGCTTTACCCAGTTCAATCTATGGCCTGCAAGACCAGACCCTCCTCAGGGCCTTGCTTGAAAACCAGGAATCAAACAGGAACAATTTCAAGCCAGAGAGGGACATGATCAGTGTGTCGCAAGAAACAGGTCTTACCACAGACATGAACCCGGAAATCTCCTCGGTCGTGTCGAATCTTGAAATGACTCGAAGACACTTCGACAATCAGCAGCAGCAACCAACTGCTTCTTCTGCAGCCGTGGACTATGAAGGTTTGTGGACTTACTGAGTTCAAGTTTGAGGATGACGAAGAAATTAAAGAGCTCTCATTTCAATTTTCATAATATTATCCTGAAATCAATAGGATGATCTCATCTACCTATAGTCTGTTGTGTGCTTAGGAATAAGTATAGAACTGTAATGAATTAATGACGGTGAAAACCGAAAACCCCGCCGTCTGTTTTATGTTGGCTGTGAAGTAAAAACAAAGACAACTGTTTGTGATTTGATGTTTAGAAGGATTTTTATAAATCAAGATTTGGTTTGAAAAATCATGCTGATTAGATGAGACTCATCAGTATCAGTAGCAGTACGATCCAGCTCATACTGAAATTAACTTGAGACCAAGAACTTGATGAGTTTTGATTTATTTTAACATATCAAATAGTGCATTTGAAACTTGAAAAGTCTCCCCAGTTTATCTTCCTCGCCCTCTCCCGGTAACACGTGCAAGCGAATCCTTTGACATATAGAAATTATTTTTACCAACCTATCTGCGTTCTCGTCCAATTTCATGGAAGACAGGGTCTCTCTCTCTCTCTTCGCTTTGTGTAGTGGCTGTACGAAAATGAAAGCGACCCGAGACTTCATTGTCAAACTAATAATTCAGAAGAGTCTCTGGGCATCACTGACCCATCGTCATCGAATAAAAATGGAGCTGGAACCACATTCTCTTGTGATGATGTTAATTGTTTAATCAGTCTTGAGAATTAAGCAAACGTGTTTGCAGTTCTATATATAGTGAAGCTAATAAAAACTGGCCATCTTATGCTTATCTCTCTGATTTTGCTGCCCTGGATTCCTTTGTTGAGAACTTTCTGCCAAGATCACGAACAACTGATAAAAGCATGCCTCTGCAGAAATATCTGACAACAATTTAGATTGTTTTTTATTGGATCTGCTTGGCTCATTCATTCAAATCCTATTTGTGGGATAAACATTGCATTGCGTTTTAAAGGAGCAAAGCGTGACATGAGAAGCGTGACAACGAGCGTTAGACTGTAGTGGTTAAGATGACTGGCACCTCTCAAGCAAACGTGTGTTCGATTCCTGGGGTCGCGCTTGAGGAGAGAGGACACCCACTTTTAGTACAAAGCACCTTAAAGGAGTGCGCCTAGATGTGTTCTCCACTCCAGACTAGTCGGTTGCCCCGGGTTACCTGATCCAATTGAAAGAAGTCCAGGGACCCAGAAAAAAGTGTTGGATACCGGGGGTCTTCACGGGGCCATAGACCCATAAAATTGCCCGATGTTCAAAAAAAAACAAGAAGATAGATCCTCTTTTCTTAATTTGTCTAAAAATACAACATACGCGTCCCACTTTGTACCCGTGTGCGTGTTTGAGTTTCTGGCACATCTTTTTTTTAAAATACTGTATCTTATTTTGCATGATAAAAACCTCTCCTAAAAAGTCCAATTTCATCCTTGCACGTCTTTCATCCTAACTGTGTCTGTGTGAAAGCATCACAAAAATCGCCTTTTTTCCTTTTATTTTCCCCCTCAAAGCACTTTATTTGATAGATTTTATAAACACATCTTGTGTGGAAACATTTTTAATATATCACCCGTATTTTCTCAAATGAGAGATCTCATGAAGTTTGTGTTTGACAATTTGATAGGTTAGAATGATTTAAGTTCGAGTATCAATACTTGATATCCGTAAAATCATGTAGAAAACTGGTATTTCTTACGTATAAAAGCATATCATGTTTTCTAATTGATAAATATTTTAAAGATTGGTTTTTTACAGATTTTTCCTTTTCAAAAAAATTAAATAGACCTATTATTTTTATCAACTGTGTGGATCTTCTTTTTTTTTTTTATCAAATTCACATGAACCTTCCTATAGGAGATGGGTCTACGGGAAGACATTAGCCTCTCACAATATAACAAATTGATATTAAATTTTTAATATGAGATGTGTCCACATTTAAAATTTAATAGTGTCTTAAATATAATTATCTTATGTAAAAACATAGGTGTAGCTAAAAAAATCATAGAAAACCTTACATCTCTTCGTAGTGATATGCACAGTTCACTCTACTTTTCTTTACTACTATTTACGTGACTTTGAAAATTTGTTTTATTATTATAATGGTACTGATTTTGGGTAAGATGACAGCAGATGAGCGCATAATGGGAATGGACAAATAATGAAATAAAATTTCATTATTATCTTTCTGCAAAATTTGAGGTGCCCTATGAGATGGGCTACGTGGATGTTTAATTTAAATTAGGATAGAAAGCCGTGTGGGGGTGGGATGTAATTGAAAATAGGGAAATTTACTGTTTAGTCCCACATAAGGGATTTATTTATCAAATGGTCTCAAATTTTAAAATATCTAAAAATGGTCCCAGAGGTGTTGTCAATGCAGCACATCGTGTTGCCAATACAGCGCATGGTGTTGTCACGTGACAACACCCTGACAACACCATATGCTGCATTGACAACACCTCTGGGACCATTTTTAGATATTTTAAAATTTGGGACCATTTGATAAATAAATCCCTTATGTGGGACCAAACAGTAAATTTCCCTTGAAAATATTAACCTTGATGGCCTCATTGGAAGTTGAATGGGTCTATCCTTTGATTGGTGCATTTATGGCATAATGTCAGGAGCCCCAACCACCTTATCATCATCATCATCAGATTAGGATTAGGATAAGAATTAGGGCTTAGCGATTAGGCTTATACTTGTGTAATTCTGGCTTTATTCCTAAATATCATTGGCCCTTAATCTCTTCCTTTCCCATTTTTAGTGTAATTTTGGTAACATCAGCAACTTCCCTCTCTTGTGCATAAATCCACCCCCTACCTCTCAAATATCTTGTTTTCATGCCTTTTGTTTGTTGGATGTTTCTTCATCGCCTATATGATCTACGAGTTTAAATGAAAAATATATAAAATATAAAATTAATATCACCTTTAAGGGAATTACTCTAATTAACCCAACTTTGATGAGTAGGCCAAAAAAATCAAAACTTTGATAGGGGCATTGAGGTAATTGAAGTACGGGGTGGGTGATGTCAGATTGAGGAGAGCATTAGGCGTTTTTAACGGTCGACAACTAAGCATGTGAGGGCCCACATTGATCTCTACCTCCACGCTGATTCCTCACACGGTTTGGGGTTTGGGCAGACGACTCAGCAAACAACCAACGAATGAGACCTTGTTACGCGCCACGTGTAAGAGGACCCACGACCATCCCGCCATGATGTCACAACACGTGATTAAGGCCCCCATTATCCTAACTTTTATTCCGAACCTTCAAGCCTTCCAGGCTGGCCCCGACCACTCTTGATTCTGTTTTTCTGTTCAAGACTTCGAACTCAGAAGCCTTCATTTAAAAAAAAAAAAAAGATTTCAACTGAGAAGAAATAAAATATTAATTAATTTAAAAATAAAAAAGAGGTAGACATATAAATTGGGAATTTTTACTAACAGTTAAGAGATGGATATCGTTATAAGGAGACATGTGTGTTGGCCACGTGGAGGGAGGTGGTATAAGGGTAAGGTTAATATTAATTACGGTCACGATTGGGCAATGTAGATTATGCATGTGACAATTTTGAGAGCAGGAGCAACCAAATACGACAAGTTACCGCATTGCGCACACTTGAAAATGCCGTAAGAGGCAAAGGATAAATTGCATAAAAAGAGAAACCGACAACCATCCAAGCACACAATCCAATGGATCTATTTATAACGCAGTAGAAAAGTATTTTTATGTATGTTAATGTAAATATATGGATGATATTATCTTATTTTACAGAAAAAAATTGTTAAACATACGTTTGATTTTTTCAAACGTTATCAAAAATAAGTCTAACGTAAAAACACATCTCTCCCTCTAGTGGCGCAGTCAATTTGAGAACTTGTTCTCTATGCACGAGCGTGGGAAAAAGTCAATCTTATCCTCACGCTCACTGGCCCCATCCTCCACTTTTTTTTTGTAAAAAAAGAGAGAGTTGATGGCATTGTGACGTGAGATGGAGACATTTTGGAGCCACTTTCTATTATGTTTAATTACAGTATTTATGACTCATGATAATGTATTTTTATACTACTGATGATATTTCTCAGGGGTGAATTCCCTTGTCCTTTTCACCTGCAACTACTTCCCAGAATTTTTTTTTTGGTTGCGAGCTTCCAATCTTTGCCGCCCAATTGGCAGACTTTTTTTTTTTTTTTTTCCATAACCAATCTTCCAATCATATTTTCATTCACGAGGTTCCAATCTTCTGCCTTATTTGAGGAGCATTACATCCCTTCATCTGAATTCAGAGAGTAGTACCAATAATTTCCCTTATCTTTACGGTTCACACATGGTCCAAACTGTCCGTTTCCTTGATTTGATACGTTGTTTCAGCGCCTGTTTAGAATCCAAAATTACTATTTTTTACAAAATTCATCTCACATGTTCATTCGTAAAAGAACATTGAAAATAAAAAAAAGAACTAATTCAAACAAACCTTAAAAGCCCCATAAAAATCGATACCTATTATGATTTGGAATAGCCCATGCAAGTCGCAAATGTTTATCTCGATTCATGGTATTGGCTTTTGCAGCAAATAAGGTTATTTTTTTAAGGGATGGATGAGGATATAATGTGTTGGGCAAAATAATCCTCTTCCTTTAAAAGAAATGAAGATTGCGTGGCCCAAGGTACTTGATTAATACTTTTTCACAGAAAAAGATTTAAATGAATTGGATCCCGCCGGAGTTTGTCAAGTCGGAATATATCCCTACATCTAAAGAATGTTTATACACGTACTTACAGAAAGTATACCAACAAAAATTTTTATATGCACAGTGAGATTCGAACTCATGATATTGGCTGCGTTTGGAGAGCCCGTTGGCTCTCCAAAATGGATTCTCTCCGTTTTGGAAACGGAAATTATGTTTGGGAACGCATGCTGCAGAATGCATTCATGCAAATGACGGCATTCCTGCAAACGGCGAAGCATATCTTTTTTTTTTTTGACTTTATCAAAAAAAAAAGAACGCACGAACATCTCATGAACGACGGGAGCAAGTCGCTGATGAAGACGGCGGAAT
>JANTPZ010150449.1:0-13955 GCA_025593235.1 Vachellia pachyceras | reverse complement strand
GCAATAGCAGTCTTGGAGCCAGAGGGCCGACCCAGATGCTTGCCGATGAAGTCCCCAGCCGACATGAGCTTTCCAAGATCAACATTAGTTTTCACTCCTAGCCCATCCAGCATGTACACCACATCTTCGGTAGCGACGTTTCCTGAAGCTCCCTTAGCATATGGACACCCACCAAGACCAGCCACCGAGGAATCCACTGTACAGATCCCCATCTGTTTAATGCAAATCAAAATTCATTAATGATTCTTAGACTACCAAAATATAAATTGCAGTCCTACATTATACTGTCAATAAAAATTTGAATTCCATAAACTTGCATTATCAATATAAAAAAAGACTTTGTGCATAGAAGATATGACATATAAAGGTTTTATTTTTTATTTCCTTATTTTCTTTCAGCCAGGATATCACATTCAATGATTTAAAAATGAGAGAAATGGACGGGAACAAGTGATAGAAAAATAATAGGTATTTACACAATTGCAATCAGTTCCCATGTTCAAAGAAGGCAATTGGAGGCATTGGCAAGGAAGGTGGATCAAGTAAAATAGAGCCCACCAAAAAGAGGAAAAGGAAGACCAAAGTGCACTCTTAATGAAATTATAAAGGGAAATCTTTTTGTCAATAATCTATCCAAGGATCTTATCTATGATAGAACACAATGACTTCGTATAATCCATGAAGCCGACCCCATTAAGTACGAAAAGGTTTCGTTGTTGTTGTAATCAGTGTCCATGTGTGGTTTGAGACATCACATTCAATTTTTTTTTTTGGGAGACATCGCATTCAATGCTTTTAATATGAATGAAATGGACAGGAACTATTAATGGAAAAATGATAAGTTATTATGAATTATTTTAAATAATTGTAATCAGTTCCCATGTACGGTTTGAGATATTACATTCAATGTTTTAAAAATGAGTGTGCAAGGGACGGGAATTAATAGAAAAATGATAGGTAATATGATTTTTTTAGGTAATTGCAATTGCAATTAGATCAAATCTAGAGACTGATTTAGACATCTAATAACCCCTTTAACGAGAAGGCAATATAGTAAGAGAGGCCTATAAGCAAATGGTATTAATAACACTAAAATATAGGGGCTGCTTAATTACATCATTCTTTAAGTTGACAGCGAAAAATCAAACTCCGCTTTTCTACCCATCATCATATCTTCTCCAAGTTATCCTAACTCTTTAAACCTAAGTTAACAGCTAAAGCCAAGCTAGCTCTAGCTACAAATTGTAGGTAAGGTTCTTTCTTCGTACTCCATACGCCAGTGAAATCTGAATGGCCACAATTTAACAGTTTTACTCATGTGGCATATGTTAGTCTTTTCTATTTTGAACAGTTATAAGTTATGAACATAGAATCAATAAATGGATTAATGAAAAAGAATATAGATTTAATTTTAAGATGACATCTAGTATTTTAGGTTTTGTCCATGGATTGGTGCATCAATAAAAACTTTCATGGTATAATGTGAAAGAGGAGAACTCGGTATGTTCTACACAGTAAAAGACAAGTATAACAAAAGCACAAGCTATTTTTGACATTTCGATGCCTTACTTGAAGGGACGCCAGAATATTGGGAAGGGATTGGCCATAAGTGTCATGGAAGTGGACAGCAATTGCCTCAAGTGGAATAACAGCCATTACAGCCAAAAGCATGGGAATGACAGTTCCTGGGCACAATAAAATGAACGAGAAACAATGTAAGTGCAAGATCATAGCGAAATTATCATAGGTGAGAAGTCCAACTATTAGAAGAAGGCACAAAATGGAGAAATCACACAATTTTCTGTAGAAGGAACTAAGCGCACAATTTTAAAAGCAGATGCTAGCATATTATTAATAAACGAATTGAAGCCATACCCACAGAAAGATTTAATTTGAATAAAACACCTAGTCTATCTGGGAGAGTGAGAGTTCACCACTACTAAATACCAATGAATCAAGCATGGATGACCTGAATTAAAAAAAAAACCAAGTTATCTAAATCATCACCTGGCGTGCCAACACCAATTGTGTCACCAAGGGAAATCTCAAAGCAACCCATATCATATAGTTCTTTAGCAACATATGCCACTTTTGAGGGAGAGATTGGTCCTTCCACTGGACACCCAACAACACATGATACATACCTATAAAATTTCAATAAAATATCCTAATTGAAATAAGCATAATGGATATATAATCTCTATCTTTATAAATTCATTTTAGGACCGGAATCTCATGTCCAACAATTAGGTTTTCACTTAATTGCCTTTTAAATATATATGCAACGGCCTCATCCATTATTACAAGTTTATAACAACTGCAATAATGCATACAAATATAGCCATAAAGTCTGATTTTGAGGGGTATTCAGTCAAGACATATAAAAAGCATATGCAAAGAATTTTTGATGTCCCAAAACAAGTGCAAATCCTGGCAATCTGAGATATTTTATTCAGTTAAGCCAAGGCACTGTCCAAGATCAAAAGAAAAATTGCAGAACAACAATCAACTCTTCCTGGAGAAATATCAATCTGAATAATAAAAAAATCAATTAGAATTGTTGTCCAACAAAATTAAACACACGTGCAGAGAAGAAACTGAAACAACAGAATCTTAAAATCTTGGTAAAATGAAACAAAAGGCATACCCTCGAACAGGAATCGAGAGCTCTTTAGCTGCACTTGTAACAGCACGATAACGAACAAGACTCTCTTCAATACTACAGTTTATGTTGGATTTTGAAAATGATTCAGAAGCTGATGCAAAAACAGCTACATCTCTAGCACCAGCTGCTATAGCAGCCTTAAAGCCCTGTAATTGTAGCAGGTCAGAAATCTAAAAATAAATATTCCTCTCTATGGTTATTCTAGATGTATGTACCTTTAAATTAGGAGTCAAAACTGGCAATCTGATGCCTTCCAACTCATGAACTGCTTGCATTACATCCTTTGCATCAGCTAACTGAGACATAAATCAAATGATATCCATGAGGGTATGAGCCAAACAAAATCAAGTCTATTTAAGAAAAAACTTATAATTAAAAAAACCAACAATTTAAAATAGGCTATGCAAATGGACGGACAATGGCAAGAACTCATGACATCCCTGAAAATGAACACTAACGTTGTACACCAAACTTATTGACAACCAACCAAAACAGTATCATAAAATATAAAACAATGAACTCATAGAACCAGTAAATAAAAGGAAAAGTAGCATTAAAGGCCAGCAGGTATAGACATGCCTACAAAAAGGTTGTATACTTTTCATTCTAACATGACGGGAATTAGCCTTATTTTAACTGAGTGTATAAAATGCATACAGCAGTTTCTTTTCAACTAGAAATTTTTTTAAAAAGATTAAACTGAAGTGGGGAAAGGATGCGTTCTGTTGACTTCTAAAACTGGATCTTAATAGAGGACCAGTAAACCATATAAAGAGTAATTTACAAGAGACCAGCTTTTGCCTTCAAAGATAGCCGAAACATTAAAAAGCAGCATGCTATGCTTCAACCACAAAGATCCTAAAATCACTTTCCTTGTATACGATACATGATATATCTCAAGCAGACTTAGCACTATATCTACCCAACATATTCCTTAACTTGATTATGGGCGGGCAGTTGTTTTTTTTTTCTTACTTTGTTTTTTTCCTTCCAACAAAATCAGAATTCTGTATTGCTAAGATTGATCTTGTGTTTTAAATCACTTCTGTTTAATATGTGCTTTTGACAAACAAATTTCCCTCAGGAGCTAACACAGAATTCTTGAATCTATGATTGAGTCAACTGCATACATTACAATTAAGTGGTGACAAGAAACCTACAAGTCAAAATACAATTATCTATCAAGTCACATTTTCCCTTTTGTTTCCAGTTTGCATTCAAAAGTAAATAAAAACATCATCATTCCAACATTGTTAAGTCAACTTGTGTATAGTTAAATTGGATTTAAGCATTTTTCCTATGATTAAAATTATTTAAAGAACACATCCATGCAATTTTGAACTAACGGTAAGATGTAAGAACCTCAGAGTTATATGAACCTTGGGGTAAATTTTAAAAGAACAATCACTCCCTAAAACCTTCAATATCAGGAAACATTGAATAAGGTAAAATTCTGAGCCCATCATACCTGTGGGACCCACTTAGGAGATACAAAACTAGTAGCTTCAATAACAGACAACCCACAAGATGCCAGTCTATGTATCAATTCAATCTTTACAGCCGCAGGTACTATATTCTTCTCGTTTTGTAATCCATCCCTTGGACCAACTTCTACTATCTTTACAAACTTAGGTATACTTTTCAGAAACTGCATTATCCAATGAATAATTGGATGTTAGATGCTAGCCAAATAAAGAAAAAAGATAAAATTACGAATGACAGAAAGTTTGAAGGTTATAGAAAGAGGCACAGACCAGAGTTAAATTATTTATCAGCCAATAGAAACTTGAAAAGAAATTACTGCATCCATAGATCACCTTATATGTCATTTCAGGTATGTCTTTGTTATAGCACTTGGGACTATATTGACTGTCTGAAAAGCAAAATGAATCATCATTTTTCCCAAATTTGATTGAGTTCCTTCCTGAACTCATTGCCCTTTGACAAAAGGAGTCCCCTCGGGACATATCTCTAGTATGTCTCTTCCATGGAAATGTCTCTGCCGTATAATCATCATCATCACTGAAACAGGGAGATACAAGATTATGTCGTGAATGTAGTTAACAGAAAAGGGCAAATTATGTGTAAAAATCTATCACACCTGCAGCAGCAAATAGAATGTAACATGTTTGTGTGAAAAGAAAAAAATGGCCAAAAGAGATTTAATAATCTCGCAACAAATTACAGTCAAGTTTCTGACTTGTAAGAAATTGTAGTAACTCACTAGCAGCTATTAGATGTACTGCAACTCCGTCCTTCAATAAAGCAGTTTCCCATGCCCAAGTTGTCTACTCTGGGACGGCAAGCCCCAGATGAGAACCTCTGAATCCTATCTACGGTACTCATGCTTGGCAATTTGTCAAGACCAAGGGGCTCCTCCAGACTTGACATGGTGATGCAGATAAATGAAAGGAAGCTGGCAAAAGATGTGAGAATGAGTACTGTGAATAATGAACTTTTTCTGGCAACCATTACCATTAGGTTGTAAGGAAAGGACATTCACATTTTCATTAGTTAAACAGAAATTCAAGGGATTCCCTTCATGATAGACAAAAATAAAAGAAGAATACAAGTAAACCAACACAAAGAAGACAAAAACTAATCCTAAATCGATGAAGAAATAAAATGTACTATATACAGAAAACCCAGTATAAAAAAAATTCCAAAATCATATCTGTATGATCATCAGTTTACCAACTTAGAAGCTACACTTATATGTGAATATGCCTGGTGAATGAAACAACTGAGACACTCTCATTGCATGAGTATTTTGTGAGATCTCACCCGCTATACAGCTTAGTTCAAACTTTGGTTGAATTTAATTATAATGTATCTAACCTACGATAACAGTTTTCACTTTCTAGTAACGTGATAAGGCATTCAAAACTCTTGTTTGTACTTTGTAGTAACATTTGTTGAAAGCAGTTTCTAAATTCTAAATTGGACTTTTCAGCAAGATTTTAGGACCAAATTTTGAATAGCAACATATCATGTGGATATTTAAATCAGCTCAACGCTGTATTATTGGGGTGTTCGAAAAAAAAATTCACATGTTATATTTTGATTTGACAACCTAATAACAAACACAACAACAATATACCAAACTTCTGTCCTTCCAAATCCTAGCCGTTATTGAAAACTTCAGCATTCAAATTTCCAACTAGAGGTGTCACATTTCCAATTCCAAGTCTAAATATGCAAACTACAGAGTTGAACAGACAGCGGACATTCTTGTACTTTCTGGAAGAAGCAAACTTCCTACCAACTCAGGCATTGTGAATTTCAAACCCACAACATCAGTGGTCGCTTACGATTAGCTATTAATTCCCTCATTTCCTTTCTTAATCCTTCACATATGTCAAATAAAAACACAGCCAATCTATTTCATTACTGCTGATTCATGGTGCGAACTGCAAGACAAGACTCAGCTAAGAAAAATAATAATTGAATGAACCAAAATAAAAGTAAGAACACCCCCCAGAACCAAAAAAAAAAAAAAAAGTAACGCAAAGACGACGTAATAATCAACCAATACCCAATTGAAAACACGGTGATTATATATTTCCAATCCTTTAAAACCAAATTAAGTTCATTCAACGACCCAAATAGAGAATTCTAAGAAGCAGCGGGATTCATAGCAAGAGAAGCAAACCCACCTGAATTAAGCACGAAAAAGAGAAGCTGGAAGAAGGTTGAAAACTGGAAAAGACAGCTAAGGTTTCTGATTAGGGAAAAAACCAGAAACCCTAGAAACTGGGAGAAAATTCGGATCAGAAACCCTAGAAACTGGGAGAAAATTCGGGGGTAGCTTGTTATGTGAGGAATGATGGAGGATGAACACGAAGAAGACGAATAAAAAGTAAGCCTCGTAACAGAGTCGTTGTATCTAATAAATATAATTAAATTTAAACAAAAAGAATCGATCTTTGTGTGAATCACGGTTTGTTTGACGCTATACTGCCAAACGAAGCTGTTTTCTCTCTCTTGAATGAGAATTAAAAATTGGTGGTGGTGGGTAGTTTTCATTTGGACTCTGGTCAATTCCTTTTTGTGTATTTCTCTTCTCCCTCCTTCCCACTCTACAGTGCAATCTGTATTACTTTCTCCTCCCACCTCAAGTTTCATTATTTACGAGGTGTAAGGAAAATCAGCTGCAAAAAATATGCTTTGATATTACTGATATGATTTGATTTGAGATCCACAAAAGATCATATCTCATACTCCATATATAAGTATAAATCTAAAATAGTATGGTTATTATAAAATATAAATTTTGAATTATGTTTATTTTTTTATAAATATATACATATATATATATATATATTTGTTCGACTACCCTAATATCTCTTCCAGCTGTATCTAGTTAAACTGAAAACTTGCGAACTACCAGAATTGAAATCCAATTAATTACGCATTAGGCTTCTTGAAAGGCAGGATTCAAATGTAATTTTTGGAAACTATTAAGGGCAAAAGCGTCATATGTTTGTGGACGGTGACAATCCCATTGTGTTAGGTTAGGTGCTCTTTCATTCCTCCCTTTGCCACCAAGAATTCAATTCGCATGACATCTATCTACCCCTTCAATTTTTTTCCTATTTAACATTTATTAGAGGGTGATTTTTAAAATAGTTTAAATTTCAGATAAATTGTAAAAATGAATTATTATTATTATTATTGAGTTATTGTATTAGATCTTTTCCGTATTTGTTAAATTGTTAGATTCCATTGATATATATATATAGATATATATTTGGCAAGAAAATAGTTCTATATATATCATACAAAAAAATATGGATAATTTAATAAAACACATTCTCATATATTATAAGTAATAAAAAACGTGTTGACACCGGATTAAATTGAAAATTATGTAAATTATGAAGATTTTAGGTGAAAATTTTGAATTATGAGAATTAAGTTTTAAATCAAATAAATTTATAAGAATAAAAAATATAATTTTTCCAGTTTTGAATCGCAAAGTATCTATAATTCTAGACCCTAAATAAATTATAATAAATAAATAGTAGTAAATGCATTGGGCCTCCTCTTTATTAATGTGATTTTCAGAATGAATGAAAAAAAACAAGTTCTTAAATTTAACATTACACGTTTTAAATTTAATTTCCTACAACGACTTAAAAAGGTTTGATTGATTTTGATGTTGGTTTTATATTTTTGGTTTTATATTAATATAAAAATGAATTTAATGTTAGGAAAATCATCCAGAAACATTTTTCTCGAGAATTAATGAGAATTAATTGTTGGTTGGTATCTAAATTTAAGTGTCATTTGCTTTTTTATATATAAATTTCTTTATAGCATCGCTCTACTTTATCTCCAAGCAATTTTCCCTTTGACTATTTAGCTTCTACATAAATATTTTTACGGTTTACAAGGTAAATATGTAAAGAAGATTATCTTGATTTATAGAAAAATATTGTTGAACGTGCGCTTTAGGAGTCCAAACGCTCTCCCAAACAGGAAAATTTTTATTATGCATGACTTCATACATAAAAAGCACCAATATATAAATGTATATCATTTTCACTAATAATATGAACTTCTCACTAATTTTCTCATTTTTTTTAAATCTCCACTTGTTTAGTAATTAAAGTTTGACTACATGTTTATGCAAAAAAAAAAAGAGAGGTTTTTATAAGAGTTACCTCAACTTGATTGAATCGATAATGTTCGAATTTAACTCATTTAAATATTCTATTAAAAATCACTACCCGCATCTGTACGGATTTCATTAGTCAAACAAATAAATTAGTGAGAAGGAATCGCAAAAATGCGTTGAATTGAATCACATCCATACATAAGTACATGTGTGTCTGTGTGACATGGGACCACCGATATGTGACTGCGAAGGAATCACATCCAAAAATGTGCTGCAGCCAAATTGCAGAAAATGTGAGGCCTTGAATTTGCCAAATGCAAGGTCTTTTATGCATCAACGTGTTGGATCTAGCTATAACGATTAATCCATCACAACATGATAAATCAATGTTCGAATTTTAGGTTAAAGTATACTTTTAGCCCTTTATATTTGCGTCAGGTTTCACTTTAATCCTTTAAGTTTAAAAATTGCACTTTCAGTCCCTCAAAATTAATGCCGTTAGTCTCTCATGGAGATTTCTAACTCATCAAACTTAACCCCGTTATTTTAAATCTTTTTATTTTACACAATTTAAAATATCAAATTTATTATATTATTAAATTAAAATAAAAATGTGAGTATACTTTGTCAACGTTTTATTGCACAATCATCAATTAAATTTGATGAGTCGGCAATTTCCGTTAACAGAGACAACGGTGTTAAGTTTGAGGGACTGAAAATGCACTTTCTAAGCTTAAAGAGATAAAATGAAACCTAACGCAAACATAAAGGGCTAAAAGTATACTTTAACCTGAATTTTATTAATAGAGATTATCACATTTAATATTTGATAATCTCTTCAACAAAATTATCTACAGTGAAAGGCTTATCATGAAAATATAGTTCCTTTACTCCTCAATGTAGTGGATAGGATGCAGATTTATTTTAGTTCTAAATATTAAATCTTAATTTAATTGATTTTTAATTAAATTATTTTTCTCAAACTATCATTATAATTAGAATTTTGTATGATATATAAACTATGTTGATGATGTTTTGATGTGAATTATTAAAAGAAGGGTGTATTTAAGGATTAACACATATTTTACAAATAATTAATTTATCTCTTCCAACTGTATCTAGTTAAACTGTAAACTTACCATCTACCCGAATTGAAATCCAATTGATTACGCATTAGGCTTCTTAATGGCAGGATTCAAATGTAAATTTTGGAAACCATTAAGGGCAAAAGCGTCATAACGATGGTAGGGCCCACACAGATAGTGGTTGTTTGAGGACGGTGACAATCCTTCGTGTGTTAGGTGCTCATTTTCCAATAATAAATTATAATAAATAAATAGTACTAAATGCATTGGGCCTCCTCTCTATTAATGTGATTTTCAGAATGGATGAATTTAAAAAAAAAACAAGTTCTCACATTTAACACTAAGATCACGTTTGGTACCATAAAATTTGGAGATATGGATATAGAAATGGAATTGATTTTCATATCTATACATGTTTGGTACCATGGAATTGGCTTCCACATGGAAGCGAATTCCACCAAAACCATGGATTTACAATTCCATCTCAAAAGCTTGTGTTTGTAAATCCATGGAGATAATTCCATCTAAAAAAATTTTAAAATTTTTTTTAATTTGATTTAGGTAGTTTTAAAAGTTAAAAAAAAAGATTTTTTAATTTAGAAGGGCTTTTATATCTTTTCATCTAAAAATCATACCTCATTTCCATGACATACCAAACATACTTTTAAATCTCATTTCCATTTCCACATCCACATCCATTTCTATATCCATATCCATCGAAATGAATTATGCGTACCAAAAGAGGCATAAGAGCTTATTTGGAAGCTATTTTAAAAATAGCTTTTACAGATTTCGAGATAAAACCTATATTTTGGATAATAGATTTTGAAAAATAGCTTTTACAGATTCCGAGGCAAAATCTAGGTTTTCAAAAGTGATTTATGAGTCAGTTTGGGAACGCGGTATGATAAGTAACTTATTTGCATAAGGACTTATGGAGAAGTGAGATTGGAAATAAGTCAGATTGTAAAAGTGATTTGTGTTTGGGAAAGCGGTGTGATAAGTGACTTAGGGCTTGTTTGGAACCTAGGTTTCAAAATCTATGTTACAAAACCTCAGTTTGAAACCTAGATTTTCTCTTTCCTACTTTTTCCTCTTTTCTTTTTCCTACTTTTTCTTTCTTTTTCTTTCTTACTTTCCTCTTTCCTACCCACTTTTTTACCTTGGAATCCGTAAAAGCTATAACTTCTTAAACATAAATCATTTTTCAAAACTTAAATTCTACTTCAGAATTTGTGAAACCTAAATTTTAAACCTGATTCCCAAACAATCTCTTATTTACAAAAGTAAACATGTTTGAGAATGCGGTGAGATAGGTGACTTTGTTATATTTGGTACTGTGCTGGGAAGGCAAGGGAGGAAAAGGACAAAAACAGTCCATCAAGTTGTGGGCCCAGAAGGCGGCAACTCGTGGGACCTGGCCTTCCTTGCGAAGCGTGAGCCCCTGCCTAAGCGTTATGGGAGCTTCTGGTTGCAACCATAAACCCACGCCTCCACCTTCTTCCCCCCACTCACTTACTCCTTCTTCTTCTTCAACCACCTTTCCGCTTCATTTTCTTTCTTTACTCATATATAACACCATCATTCCTCTCTAATCTTTAGGTACTCTCTCTTTTCATTTCAGTTATTGAACTTCTTATTCTTCATGCTCTGTTTTCAATCCTTTAGATGTATACTTTTTTTGCAGAGACATGATGCAGCAAAATCAAAGTCATCGGTCATCGCTACCGCACAAAATCTAACAGATCCACCCGCTTAGGGAGGTGCCCGTTTCCAAAGCGAAACGAGAATATTCCAGAAAAGAGGTAGATCGCTGCCGCTGGAAGTAGGTGAGAAGCTCCGAATCTGAGCTTATGGGGAGAAGTAGCTTGTAGATATAAGCTCCTTATCGCAAGAAGCATTTCCAAACGGTGCATTGATATGTACAGTAATCAGATACACTGTTGGCCGCACGATTGGGGCTTGAAAGGCTTTGCCAAACGAACCCCATATTTGAGAAGTTATTAGTTTTTACATATTTTCGAGGTAAAAAAGCGGGTAGGAAAGAGAAAAAGAAAGAAGAAAAACATAGGAAAGGGGAAAGAGAAAAAAAGAAAATGTAAGAAAAAGGAAAGAGAAAGAATGAAAAAAGTAGGAAAGAGAAAAATTAGATTTCAAACCGAGGTTTTATAACTAAAATAACTTTTCTGAAAATTGTTTGTATTTAAAAAAAATCTAAATTTTAAGTTAAAACTTAAGTTTTGTAATTCAATTTCATACTGGAAAGATTTGATTGATTTTGATGTTGGCCGAAATTTTTGGTTTTATATTTTTTATATAAAAATGGCTTTAATGTTGGGAAAATCATCCAGAAACATTTTTCTTAAGAATTAATTGTTCGATAGTATCTAAATTTAAGTGCCATTTGATTTTTGTATATAAATTTTTTTATAGCATCGTTCTACTTTATATCCAAGCAATTTTCCCTTTGAATATTTAGCTTCTACAGAGTACATACACGTATCACCACACCTTAAAAAAAAATTTATGGTTGTAAGTATAATACATTTACGTAATGATATTTTTATTATACATAAAAAGCACCAATATACAAATATATATCATTTTCACTAATAATATCAAATTTTCACTAATTTTCTCTTTTTTTTTAAATCCCCACTTGTTTAATAATTAAAGGATTTCTAGATGGGTTATCCCAACTTGATTGAACCGATAATGTTCGAATTTAACTTATTGAAATAATCCTATTAAAAATCACTACCCCCACACCTGTACGGATTTCATAAGTCAAACAAATAAATTCAAATATCATAGAGAGGGTGTTTGAGAAAGCTTCTAAACACCCCAAACGCACGTTCAACAGTGTTTTTTCGTAAAACGAGATAATATCATTCACACACTTATCTTGGAACTGGTAAAATCACTTTTCCACTGCTTTCCCAACATGGCCTAGACTATGGACTAGAGCTGGTAATATGGGTATACGCTAGCCACTGGCGGGTTGGCTCCAGCCCACCACTCCCAACCCACCACATATATTTTTTTATTGTAAAAATAATATATTATATTTTTTTCACTTTTTCATCTCAATATTTTTTCAAAGTATCATAAATAATACTTAATACATTTAAAAATAGTATAAAATATTTTATTTTTATCAACTTTCTATAATATTATATTTAAAATTATAACAACACATTAATATTTATATTTTTTTTAAAACATGAAAAAATGTCATTATTGAAAATTTATTTGTAGAAAAAGAATCATATGAGCCAATTAATATGGTATAACTATACAATGTTATGAAAAAAAATTGAAAAATAAAAAAGTAAAAAGAAATTTAATTTTTTTTAAAAAATAAAAATCTATGTGTATGTTGGCGGGGCGATGTGTAGCCCGTCAATCTGGGAGGGGTTGGTGGGCTGACCTGCATTACCGATACTAGTATGGACCATGACATGAACAGATTAGTTTGGCCATACATGCATGGGTGTGTGCGTGTGTGACATGGGACCATCGACATGTGATTGAGAAGGAGTCTTAAAAATGTGTTGAATTGAATGACATCCAAAAATGTGCTGCAAACAAATTGCAGAAAATGTGAGGCCTTGAATTTGCCAAATGCATGGTCTCTTATGCATTAACGTAGTCAACTTTCTCTACCAACAGGTTGGATCTAACCACAATGATTAATCACTCACAATATGATAAATCAATATTTGAATTTTACCAATAGAGATAATCTCATTTAATATTGGATAACGCCTCCAACAAAAAATCATCAATAGTAAAAGGCTTAACCAAAAATATATATTTCCTTTACTCCTCAAATGTAGTAGATAGCATGCAGATTTATCTTAGTTATAAATATTAAATCTTAATTCCATTGATTTTTAATTAAATTATTTTTCTCAAACTATCATCATAATTAGAATTTTGTATGATATATAAACTATGTTTGATGATCTTTTGATGTGAATCATTAAAATAAGGGTATATTTAAATATTAACACATTTTTTTACAAATAATTAATTTATCTATTTCTTTTGAAATGTGTAAATTAATTTAATGCATTCAAAATGAGAGCAAGGGTGGAGAGTAAGATGTAAGGGTGGAGAGTAATTAATTTCATTTGATTAAGATGTATGGGTGGAGAGTAAGGGAGATATAAATTTGTTTTGTTTGGGGGTAGAAAAGGTATAATAAAGGAAAGAAAGAGAAATGAAAAAAAAAACAGTTAGATATAAAAGTAATCATTAAAAAATAGAAATTACAATCATTTAGAAAACTACGTCATACAAGACTAATCCTCATATGATCTTATGTCATAATTTATCATTTAATTATTAATATAAGCCAATCATTTTTTATATTTGTTGAATCAGTTTTATCTTTATTTAAAAATAATGCGCGCACACATCCTCCTTCAACACTTTGATCAAGATTGAGGGAATAATTCTGTCTAGAACAAGCACCAAGCAACTGTCATATTAGAAAGGTATGGCACTTAAGATGAGATAAATGGCTTTTTAGAGTAGATCATGTTGGAGCATGTTTGTTTCATTTTTAATTAGTCATATC
>JANTPZ010150447.1:0-17312 GCA_025593235.1 Vachellia pachyceras | reverse complement strand
TTTTTTTAATTGACTTGACACCCTATTAATTAGGATTCTCCCTATTTTTTAGCCAAATTTATAATTATAATATTACATATAATAACAAATTGCAGACAATAAAGGCCATAAATAATGTAAGTGAGGAGATGGATTTACAAGAGTAATGAATAGCTGTAACAGAGTGAGGGTTAGGGAGCTGGACACCCACACTTCCCTTCATACTCATTAAAGCACCTCTCTCTCTCTCTCTCTCTGTAGCTTATCCAGTGTTATATTTATTTATTATTGGATCAACTCCCATACGTTGCACTCGTTAGTTTAATGCAATGAAGACAAATGTTGCAGTTCTACGAGCAGTCAACTTAAAGATATATTACTTGACGGGTCGTCAAGTAACACCCTACAAATAATACATACATCGTCCCCCTTCCACGCCCTCTGTAACTCGTTCAGTGTGACATTCTAATTTTATTTCTAAAATTGTAGTGCAATTTGTTTAGTTTGAAGTACAAGTGTTGGTCAAATGCATTATTTGAGATACAGAAACTTAAAATTAAGAAAAATAATGGAACATGATTGCCAATTGATTGTAGCTAGTGTGTGTGTATTATTACTATTGAGTTAAATTTATTGGGACTATTTTATGGTAATTTTGATTACTCTTGGCGTCAGACTTTTTTCTATCGTTGCTAAAGACAAGAGTTTCATAGTCGACTTTTTTATTGTCGTTTAAGATCGTACCTTTCAGTGTCGACATTTTTGAATCGCTGACAAAGGCAAAAAAAATATAATATTTATTTTATTTGTGATATTTTTAAAAAATAAAAGTTATGAAATTAATAATTGTATAAGTATATAAAAATTATTATTCAATCAATAATATATTGTATATAAAATAAAATTCAAATATATAAAATAATAAACACATACATTAAAATTATCATTCAATTTATTTTTCATTTCTAATAATATTACATATTATATACAGATATATGTATAAATGTATCTATATAAATGTCTATAATTTATTGTGCAGCACAATATTATAAATATTTTAATGAGTTTAAAGTAGGTAAAATCTTTTTAATTCAACTGACAAAAGCTCATGCGCACGCTGAAGAGGTTGGCTTAGAGAAAGTAAACTTTTAGATTTATTAATTGATGACATGTGGGGTAGATGATGTGATGTATATATATATATAGCAACACTTGGTGTGCATAAATAGGTGGTGATCCGTCAGTCGTTGATTGTAACACGTCTTACTTTATCTTATTAGCTTCATAATATACCAAGATTAAACCACTTTTAGGTCTTACTTAATTTAAATTGACCAAAGAATTGAAATTCCAAAATTTTTCTCAAGTTACTATTCATTTGGTCATTTTCCAGATTTTTAGCCCAACTTTAAAAATTCATAACTAATTTTAGACCATTTACCTAAACCTCTGCTAATACCAGCTGAACTTCCTATAAATACCGCTTTCCCCCCATTTCATTTGTCACTCGCTTCCCATTGTCTCTTCTGATTCATTCGCTCTTTCGGTGCCTCTATCATTTTCTACTATTCTGTATTCTCATTTATTTATGTAAGCTTTTTTTATTTTGAATCATTTTTAATAATTTTAAAATTCATTTTCTATTTTCAGCCTTCAACTCAAGCAGGGCACCTATGGTGATCTTCATAGTTTAAATTTTTTTGTCATATAGAGTTGATAAATTTGTGTTATTTAATTTATTAATATGTTAATTTTTTTATTTTTTCAGGTTATTTCAATTCATTAGGTATTACATATATTTATAAAATATACTTAATTTATTAATTATAATTTCTAGTTTATAACAAAAATTTTTTATTAAGATTAAATAACTTAATTTGATTTTTTTTTATTTTTGCAAAATTTAGTAGCAGTTTTCAAACCGCTACAACATTCCCTATTGAGAGTTTTTAATTGTGTCTAGAATTGGTGAGCTTTTTTGAAAGTTTTTAGACATTAGTAGCGGTTTCATAACCGCTACTAATTTCTAGAGGGGAAATTCACTATATCTCTAAAATCTGACAAGAATTTACAAATTTTAAATTTACTAGTGATTTTAAAACCGCTACTACATACTTTTTTATTCCAACTTCCCATATTTTAGTCGTGATTTCCTTACCCGCTACAAACGTCAAGCCTGTAATATCCTAATTTTTAAATTGGGATTTAATTGAGGTTAAGAAATAATTAAGTGAATAAATTGTTTTATTAAAAAAGTAAATAAATAAAGATTTGGGGCCAATGTTGTAATATTCCCCTTTATCCTTAATATTATCCCTCCATTCCACCGCCACTAAAAATTAAAAAAAAAAACGGCTGGCGCAATGTGCAGTAAGTAGTAAGGCGGTCCCACCAGCTCTAGCTATAAGATCAGGTCACATAGAGGGAGTGGCGTGAATGGGAGGAAGAGAGGAGAGGAAAGAAAGGAGAGAGGTTGAGTGAAAAAGAGTTTAAAGGAAATTTTCAAACTACAAGGATATGCTTTTGGGGTCATTTAGGTAATTAAAATGACTTATTTTAATATAGTTCCTTTATGAAAGTTATTATAAATATTTTTCTCTACCTAATTGTAATAATATCATCTTGGTCATGGAATATTTTGGTATTTAAATTTTTATAGAATTAGATTTTTATTTATAGAAAATCATATAATATATATATATATCTTTATAACCATGTTCTATGTGATTACATTTATCTATGGGATAACTAAGGTATTTTTTAAATTTATTTTGTATAAGGTTTTTAATATATAAAAACTAAATTTTTGTAAAATTTAGTTTGCAATATTTAGATATTTAAAAGAAATTAAGATATTTGAGAATTTTTGTAAACATTTGGGGTTTTATGAAATTAAAATATATGAGAAAGTATTAAAGAAATAAGCTAATATGTGGTAATGAGTAATTGTGTAGACTAATTATAGAAATTGTTGATGTTGGGCATGAGATTACTATTGTCATAATATTTCCTTGCTGGATGAAAGGTAACCGCTTCCTACTTATTATGTGCTTGTTTGGGAACTCCGTTGGGAAAATGGATTTTGCAGATTTTGAGGCATTTTGGAAATTTCGAGATGGTTTTACGGATTTCAAGATGGTTTTTATGAATTTCAAGATGGTTTTTACAAATTTCGAAATGGTTTTGTCTCGGCTTACGTACACCGTTTGGGAAAATGGCTTCCCAAACAGGCACTATGCATGCTTAGGACATGTTTGGTGAGTGATTTTGAATTTATTGTGATAAAAATATTATTATTTGATAAACTTTGCCTTGATAGTATTAAAAATGTGTTGTAAAGTTTGGAGTCATAAAACTGATGTGTTGTAATATTAACGTTTACAAATATTTTTGACAAAATGTTCTTTTGACTATATGGAAACTTTTAAGCATGAAATTATTGATTGAAATGTGACAGTAGCTATTCATGTTTGTATGATATTGGTAATGATAATTGTAATATTGGGAGAGGAGGATGTGATTATTGATAGAAGGCTATTCAAGAGAGATAAGAGGGTGAATATCTAGCATGTTTAAGTGGAAATAAGATTGGAGGACTTTCGTACTGAACAACGGATGATTATGTGCCCCTTATGATGAGGGCTTATGTCACCCCTGTGATGTGAAAGGGGGAATTCATGGTCCGATCTTGTGCTCTATAGATTTTGACTATTCCATATCACTTGATCGGTGAGCTTGTTGAATTGTACTACCAGTCATACTAGATAGTACTAGCACATGGGTTCAGTGAGAGGAAATAAGGCTAGGGAGGAATAACGAAATATAGAAAAATAATAAATCTATGTGTACTGATTTCCTGTACAATTTTATGATGATGCAAGCATGAAATCCATGTTATTACAAATTGATAAATATGTGTGTCAATAATTAAGAAAAAGTGATTATGTGGATATTGATTCAAATTGATCTTGGTGATCGTGGTAGTAATGAATATATTAATATTGATCTACATGTATTATGTGGAAGGTGAACATAAATGATTATGAACTATTTGGAAAGTTTAGTATTACTTGTGAAATTGTTTTCATATGCAATTAATTCTCTATTTCTCATCGACACTCGATCGTATGCCTTTTAAGTAGGATTGCTGGTTGCTGAGACTTTTGTCTCATTATATCAATTTAACACTTTTCAAGTAATAATTCTCATGGTGAATCGTCGGGGAGAATTTCAAGGCAACAAATATCCCTGCATATCTCTGTATCGCCTCTTTTGTTATTTATGTGTTGACTGTTGTATATTGTCATTTATAGGGCTCATTTTGCAAACTTTGTCTAACCACGTATGTTGGTAACTTTAGAATATAATGAATTTGGTCAGAAGCGAGAACTCTATATTCCTGGTAGGTTGGAGTAAGTTACAAGTATAAATTATACTTTGATTAATAACTTGAAATAAATTCAGTTTTTTGTATTAAAGTAAGGGTTTTACAAAGCCCAAAAGTCGAATTCCCCTAATTTAGTAGCGATTAAATGTCCGCTACAAATGTTTGCTTGTCATCCCCTAGTTCTTTTTAAGTTGCAGCGGTTGCTCACGAGAATTGTAAATATAGTAGCGGGCTTTTCTATGTGTAATGCGGTTTTGAAAACCGCGGCTAAATTACTTGCCACTGCATATTTTGCAGCGTTTTATGAACCGTTAGATATGATTAGTTTTGATGATGTCAAATATAAAAGAGCAAAATGTTTTGACAATGCAAAAAGGTTTTACAATACAATGCATATTGGTTAATCAATATTTGTGTATTCTTTTAATTGGAGGATGATGTCGTTAAATAAGGTATTTTGAATGTTAAAATGTTTCAAATAGATGTTTTATCATTATACATTGATTAATCATTCATCTCGCTTCATTTGGATGCTCAGAACTGATTCTGGAAATTAATGCTCAAGCACAAACTCAAACACTCGAGTATGATGAGTTTTTAGAGCTCCCTATTGAGTTTTTGGTGTCAACACTCGAGTATTGGGCTATAATACTTAAGCATTGACCTCTGGGGAGTCAATACTCAAGCATTGGACCATAATACTCGAGTATTGACATCTTGGGAGCCGATGCTCGAGCACTGGATCTCTAATACTCGAGCATTGACCTCCTCTATCAAATGCCAGCCCAACATATGTTTGTTATTTTGATCATATCTCCCAAAATACAAGTTCGATTAATGTGAAACTAATTTCATATGAAACTAGACTCAAAATTCGTTACATAGATACTAAGAACAACATCAAATGATTTTAAATGAAGGAGATATAAATTTTTAAACTTGATGGTCAAAACTGAACGCTTTATTTCTGACCTTTGCTTATTGTATCTATCATAACTTTCTTTATATAATTTATTTGGGACTGATTCTTGTTAATGTGAAATTTGACTTGCATGGATTTCTATTGATATATTATATGCAAATTTTAGAGTTGAATTGAGAGAGTTATGACCATTGCAATTTGATGCTCGAGCACTGGCATTTAATGCTTGAGCATCGGGCTCCAGAAATAAAATTTTCAAAACAATATTTGCCAATGCTCGAGCATTGACACCTAGTGCTCGAGTATTGAGTTCAAAAATCAGTTTTTCTAACAATGCTTGCACCCAGTGCTCCAGCATTAAGTTCAAGCAATGCCAAAACTCAAGCATTGGGACTTAATGCTCGAGCATCGTGCTTATGGGACACAATGCTTTCACTGAATACTCCAAGCATAACAGAAAGTATAGACAATGCTCGAGTACTCGGACACAGTGCTCGAGTATCGAAGGTTTTCATCAGTGCTGTCAGTCAATACTTAAAGCAATGGTAGAAAGCAGAGCTAATGCTCGAGCACTAGAATACAATACTCGAGTGTTGAAGATTTTTACACTATGCTGTGAGTAAATGCTACCAATAATAACTGGAAGCATTTCCAATGCTCGAGCACTGGCATCCAATACTCGAGCATCGATCCCAAAATTTTTCTATTCACTTATGATTTCTAAAAATGCTCCAGCAAGCTGTGTCAAGACTCACAATACTTGAGCACTTTGATCTAATACTCAAGCATTGAGTTTTTAGCATATTATTCCTTCAATACTTTCACCAAATACTCGAACAAATTTCAAAAGCATTATCAATACTCAAGCATTGAGATCTAATGCTCAAGCACTAAACTTTTTACTTGTAAAATCTTTTTCCATGCTCAAGCACCAACTTAAAGTATTGTTTTATTGGAAGCACTATGTTTTAATACTTGAGCATCAAAATCTCAATTTGACATAATTGCTTTAAACTTAAAGTAAAATCAATTTGACATAAAGCAATTTAACTTAAAGTGTATAAGCTATTTTTTCTGGAAAATTTCATACCATTTGGACTTTATTTTCCTTGTTTTATCATTAACTTAACTTTGGTGATTAATAAGGGTGTTATCCCATTTTTACCACTTTTAACATGCTAGATTTTCAACTTTGCATGCATGCTTACAATCAACATAATGCTTGACATATTTACACATAATTATCCATATGTCTAAAATATTAGAGGTTTAACATACATTCCTTCCAAAATCCAACGTTAAATCACATAACATAATATAACTAGTTTCCATTGCAACTTGAAGGCATTTTTGCATCCACCATCTTGTCCTTATTTTTATTGGAGCTTTAGCCAAGAGAATATTACTATTTGAAGAATGAGATTTCATATAAATTCACATAGCAAAATCACTCATACATACATTAATATACATGATTATCATTTACCTACTAACTAGCCATGCATGAACATATTTTGCCAACACTTTTAAATTAGGCACATAGCCATGACATGTTATAAACAATGTCTCACATGTTCACATAGCACATAACTAGCATACAACATGGCACAATTCATAAACAACAACCAATGACAATATTAATATAAAATTTAGTAACTTTGCTACCTTGAATACTTAGTTTTTGTTGAACGTGGTTAGGTTAATGACTTTTTGCACTTTAAAAATTCCTCTTGGAACTTATAACTCTGACACACCATTATAATGCATTTGATATTAACAAAAAAAACTATTAAGCACTATAACACTATAAAATCCTTAAAACCTCTTTTGAACCTTAAGGGTGCCAAAACCTTAACTTCACCAATTTCAATTATATTACTTCCAAACTTGTTTTCTCACTCTTACCCTACACAATTTTTCATTCTAAATCCATTGGAATCATAAAAAACTCACTCCTTCCCATTGAACTTGGTCTGGTCGAAATGCATGAAAATAGGGAGAAATTGATTTTTCAACTTATCTTTCCATACACTTGCAAAATCTTATTTCTAAATCCTTTTCCATGCATTATTTTACACAAAATCATCCATCCTCATGCAAGTAGAATGGCTAGCACCTTCCCATTAGGGTTCCATATACAAAAATTCATACAATTATCAAACAAACATGAAAACAACTACCAATAAGATTCAAATCATACATAGAGTTGTATTCTAATAACTATTTCATATAAATCCAACTCTTTCTCACTTTCTCTCTCTAAAACCTAAACTTTACAGTAGCAAATATTCCATTCCAACCAAAACTAAACCACTACAATGGAAGAGGAAGGCTCGAAATCAAGAACTATGAAAGATTTCATGGTCGGAACAAGAGTTTATCTTGAGTTTTGGTGGAATTTCCTTCTCTTCCCCTCTTCTTCACTCCACACTCTCTCCCTCTTGTTTGTTGTTTGTTCGACTCAAATGGCTGCAAATGAACTCTTGAAAAACTTTAATAAAGTGTTAATTAAGTGTGGGTCCCACATAAATTGATAAAATAACTTTGCACTTATATATTTATTACTTGTTTATTATGCTTCTCTCTACTTTTTGCTCTTAAATAATATTATCACAAGTGGCACAATATGAAACCCACAACTTACTTTATAAAAACTTTAGTAACTCTAAAGCAACTTTATAGTACTGAAAATACTTTTCGGGATATCCATGATCACTTGATCAGTTTAAGGTCATTAAAAATTCTCAAAATTTATCTGATACTTCCATATTTTTTCATTTTGTTTCAAGAAATGCTCTTAATTAATTTTCAAAAGAAATCCCTAATTCAAGGATTTTTAGATCCTTTCCCTCCATTTCAGCAAATTGTTTCTAACTTTCTCTTGAAAATAATTTTATAAATTTCTATAATTCCTAAGTATTTTTTCTTACGTTGAAATCAGATATCTAAGGCCTCTGCATATTTTAAATAATTATATTTAGTTGAAAATAATTAATCAGGAAAATGTTAATTAATTACTTAAAATTAATTTTGAGGTCATTTATGCCTTTTTAACCTCTATTCTTCTTTCAATATTGTTCAGAAAATTATTTCATTTATCTCTAAATTTTCAGGGCAATTTTTTATATCCAAATCAAAATTACCAAAATGCCCCTGAACATTTTCCCAAATGACCATTTTGCCCTTATGTTTTCTATCTTTATCAAAATGACATGTTTGCCGTTTCTTATTCCACCTATGTCCTTCATTTCATTTTCTTTTACTCTCTAGGCTCTTAATTAATCTGCAGCTATATGTTTAACCTTTATTTCCAATTACAGCAAACACGAATATTACACAAAAACCTAGTTAAGAAAAGAGTACACAACATTATTGAAGGCGAAGCCATCTCGTGAAAAGCATTACCAGGAAATCCCAAATGGACAAAATCTTAGTTAAGGAAAAAATAGTGAAGAATGATATTTTCTCCCCTTTAAAATAGTATTACTTTCACATCACTTTTGCTTCCCCTCATAACAATACAACTCATTATGATTATATTTTCTCAAATGTGTTTGCCATCGATGATTTTTTCCGTAGTTGATATAATTTTGTTATTTGAACTATGCATGCCTACGTCATATCTTTGAGATGTTAAAAGTTCAATATATTCTACATTTACCTTATGCACCACAGAAATCACAAAAAGAAAAGTTATCCTAAAAATAAAAATGATATGTTGTATTGTCATTAGAGAAAAAGGTAAAAATGGAAGTTTAAAAAGGTAAGGGCATTATGGTAAATAAGAGAAAGTATAAGGGCATTTTAGTCATTTGACCAAAGTCAAAAGTCAACTAGTCAAAGTTTGACCAAAATATCAGGAAAAATTTATAGAGGCCCAAAAGGTAGATAAAAAGTCACTGATCAAGATGAGAGACGTCAGTTTTAGTTAAATCGACCTAGATTGATGTCTAGATAATTTTAAAGTTATTTAATTTTTGGTATTTTTATAATTAGCAAAAAATAATTATTTGAATTGCTAGAAGGCCTCAAACATCTGATCTCAAGACAAGTAAAAATATCTTCAAATTTCTAGTATTCTATAAAATTATTGCCCAGAATACAAGATCAATTTCACGGATCGGAAGAAAAAGGCCTGGAGAAGCCCTGGAATTTGGGTTTTCTTTAAAAATTAATTAAGGACATTCCAGGAAGCAATTTGAGAAAAGAAAAATTGTAAGGATATCAGTATTAATTTTAGGAATTTTTGGTGTCTTCAGATTCAGTTACTTACCGATAAGTCGCTTTATCGGTGTTGCAGTAGCGAAACTTTACTTTATGAGAACATATATTCTTCAAAAGTAAGGGTGTCATAAATGAGTTTGGGACACTTGTGAAGGCTATATTTGAAGGTCAAAAAGAGGAATAAATGTCTCAAACAAGTGGAAGAATTTATCAGAACAAAGTTACTTTATGGATGTAAGTTGTACTGGATCTTGGACACTTGTCACCAAAACTATTATAGCAAATGGAATCAGATTTTATTCACTTTCCTTAGCCTTTAAGTCAGCCACAAATGACAGCCAATAAGGGCCCAAAATGTGTTAAATGTGGTGGAGAATTAATGGCCATTAGATCAAGTTAGCTTTGCAAGATTTCATCTCTACCGTTGAATCATTTTTACCTTCATTAAAATTAGCTTCCCCCTTCATTTCCAACCATTCTTTTCGTGATTTCCAGCAGCAAAAAGAGAAGAGAAGAGGCAACCATGAAAGAAAGAGGAAGAGAAGAAAAAATTCCAAAAACTCCAAGGTAAGTTGGGTTCTCTTGCAACCCTTAGCATATTTGTGATCCTTGGAGCTTCCTCTGCCTTACTATCGGTTTAGATTTTTTATTTTGACTCTCTTTTTCCTGCTGAAATGTTAGGGTTCTTGAGAGAGAAAATGAGAAAGAGATGGATTTAGCTCAAATAATTGGTACCAAATGACTCTATGCAAGTTAAGGAGTTGATTGGTGTATAGTTTGTTATTGTTGTTGTTGTATTTGGAATTTTGGAATCTCAAACCATAAGGGGAGGTGCTGTCCAATTTTCCATTTGGAAAGGAAGTGATGTTTTGAATGAAATAATGCATGGAAATTGGTTTAGGAATAAGGTTATGTAAGTATATGAAGTAAGAAGTTGAAAGAAGTTGAAATCATTTTTCCCCAAAGTGTTCTGTTTTTTGGGCCAGGTGCAGAACCATAAGAAGGATTTGAATTTTGATATTTTGATGCTTCCATTGAGTTTAAAATGAAAAATTGTGTAGAGTACAAGTGAAAGTTTAATTTTGGAAGCATTAGAATCAAGTATTACAAAATTAAGGGTTTTAAGGCTATTAAGAATCAAGAAGAGTTTGAGCAAGATTTAGCATGCTTTGGTGATTGATATTGGCTTGTGATTAATGCCAATTGTATTATGTAATGTGGAGGAGGATGTTTCTAAGAGGAAAGTTCCAAAAGTGCAAAAAAGAAAACCATTAAATATTAAGGAAAGTTAAGCCAACAAGGTAGCAAATTCTCTAACTTTTACATTTACATTGTCATTAATATTATTTGTTTAATTTCCATGCTAATGGTATGTTGAGCGATGTATGAGCATGACAATTCTTGTTTGATGATGAGGATATGCCTTGGCAAAGTATAAAAGTAAACATGTAAGGTTCGTAATGCATGCTTAAAGTTCATGGCTTTTAGTTATTGCACAACAATGATTATGCATGTTAATGTGTTGGTTAGAGACATTTGCTATTGAGATTCCATGAATCTCATTCTCCCTTAACAACACTTTTTAGGGTCAAGAATATGAGCAAGAAGCAAAGAAGGGCCAAAGGTAAATGTGGAATGCATAACAAGCCAAGTAAGAAGCTTTGTACAAGTTGTTATGCTCAATTGTGGATCAATGTAATTTAAACTCCTATATTTTGAAGTGAGATATATGTGCTGTATGGATGAGCCAAACATGTTATATTGCATGGTAAAGTAAGAGAATGGATGCAATAAAGGAAAATAAGTATGTAAAATAGCGTAAAAGGGTCCAATGCCCTAACATGGCAAAATCACATGGCAAAATTTATGATTTTAAATTTATTGAGGTATTTGATAACTTGATCTACTAGTTAAATAAAATACAACACTATTTATTTTCAGTATATTTCTTATGATTCAATTATATGGACTCAAATTATTTTAGACCGCGAAACTTTTCTTATATATAATGATGTTCTTGGGTATGGTTCTAGCATGTTAGGTCCTTTAAGAATTTTTTATTTAAAATTCACTATTTAATGAGTTATATGCATAGGCTATAATAATATCCAATAGACACATATTATGTTTCCATATAATGCTAGACTTGTAATATATACAACAATCATTTCATCCACCACAAATAATATATCTCATCGTAATCATCATTATACATTTATCAAAATCTTTATGCTCACACAAATGTTCATATGTCTCATGACAAATTTATATTTTATGCATTTAGACTACCGGTCCATAATCTCACAAACTGAAATTATGTAATCATATTCTTATTGCATCTTTTTCTTTACTTTTGATCTCAGCCAATCACTTTTTTATCTACTTTACACGACATATTTATGTAAAAAATCCTTATTTGATCATGTGAAATTGTCATCAAAACTAATATTGACAACTATATTTTTTGGTTCAATTTTATCATTGCAAAATAATTTATTGAGATATCTCTATTACTTTTCAGGTGCTTAATCTCTCTATTACTTTTGATGTGCTTGTAACAGGAAAATAAAGGCTAAATGAGTAACTAAAGGTTTGTTAAGGGTTAGATTGAGTAGTAGAAATAATAAGAAATGACATATGTGAAGGTTAGATAATGAATAGTTGGTTATAACTAGGGGCATTTTAGTAATTTTCACTGGCCCCAGAAACCCATAAATGAAGAGAATAATTCTTTGAGCAATATTTGTGGCAGAATGGAGGTTAAAAAGATAAAAATGACATCCAAAGGGATTTTTAGAAATTATTTAATATTTGGTTTCTTAAGGAATTTATAGCCAAATATTATTATTAAAATTATCAAGAGGCCTCTACAATAATAATATTGATTTTAGTATTACTGTCCAATACTCGAGTGTTGGAATTTAAATGCTTCTCATTTTCGAAAATCTTACTTAAAACTCGAGTAGTAAAACAAGTGTTGACCACACTCGAGTACTGTTGTCCAAAACTCGAGTGTTGAAGGTTTTCACTTCAAATACTTTCTTCCAACACTCAAGTTTCAACAAAAGTACTTTCAACACTCGAGTGTTATGCACTAATACTCAAGTATCGAGACAATTTTCAATACTCTCTTCTATACTCAAGTGTTAAACAGAAGTATTCAAATTTTACAGTATAACACTTTCACTAAACACTAGGGTAGCATTAAACATTTTTCCAAAACTCGAGTTATAAACACAAAACTCGAATATTGCTTCATGGATTTCAAATTTTCATCAGTTATTTACTCTCAACACTCGAGTATTGAGTATGAAAACTCGGGTATTGCCATTATCTGATAGTGAACATTACTTTACGCTACGACTTTTTAAATACTAACTACTCTCATAGATGCATTGTGATTTGACTTGTTATCAGGGAATGGGCACATCTGATTTTGTCTCAGTGCAGCTTCAACATTCACCATCTGCGACGTTCAACGCACGAAGTTACATATGCATTTAATGCTCATCAATGAAGTGCGAAGCTGAGAGTAACAGAAACATAATTGTTTCTAACGGCTAATTAATTACATTAAACTATAAATGGCCAAGCATTAAAGATAGAGAAAAGAGAACAACGCACTCAAAACCTTCGACATTTACTTCGTTCAACTACCTCTCTGTAAATCATTGATTGCAATCATTAAACTTAAGTAATTACATATCCACTCTTTTGAGGGAGTTTAGATTGCCATTCATTATTGTAAACTTGTGAGAAACTCAAGGTTGGGACCTTGAGTTTGTTGGGCTGAGATTGTGCTGGAAAACAAAGGTTGCGAGTCTAGTAATAGTTGTAATAGGGAGTGAGATTCCTCATTGTAAAGGCTTGTGAAGCCTGATGCTGTTAGTGGATTGATAAATATCAGAGGCGCTCTGAGAACTAGACATAGGTCTTGTTACTTTGTTTTAATTTTGTGCTTTGTGATTTTAATTTTTTAAAAGTGACCAATATTTTTTGGATTAGAAAGTTTAATGCTTTATTGCTCAATAAGAAAAATAAAAAATGAAAATAATTTTAAAAAATCCTCATTAACTTTGATTGGTTTCAGATTAAGTAACCTCATTAATGAAAAACTTTTAAAAAATATTAAAAAAAAGTCTTCCTAAGCAATCGCATTTTGGTGAAAATGTATGAATAATAATGTTAAAAAAGGGAACACCTTTTTTAAAAAAGCAAAGAAAAAACATTTTGAAGTAATTTTATGCCATGTGAGGTTTTTAAAGCCTCCTTTGTGAAACCGATTATACTTCCATGTTATCGAAACTTCCTCAGGAAATATAACCTAAAGTTTTTTTTTTTGGAGAAATTCCTTTTTTCCTTTAAGAAATAAATAATAAGATATTTTTAAATAAAAATACCAATCAATAGAAAAATACTTTTGTAGTGAACTAAATAAAATCTCTTTTTAAAAAACACTAACCAAATGACACGCATTTCTACTCCGACATGGGCTTTGATCCCTCTAAATGGTACGTAGACCTTATGTGTTTATCTTAGGTCAAGTCCAACCTTATAAACATTTTTCTCTTTCTCTTTTAATTTTTGTTTTTTATTTCATATTTCTGTTAGTGAATGACTTGATTGAAAAATGAAGGAATAAGATGATTTTAGATGGCCTCATCCCAATTTAAAACTATGTTGCATAATTTTTCAAGTCCAAAATATTATTTTATGGGTCCCTCTTGATAATATGGTTAAGAATCACCCTTCAAGTCCTTCATGGGGTCAGATTTTGCCGCTTATGTACTTAAGAGAGACTATGGATTGTTTTCTTAAAGGTTAAGTCATCAACTTAACTCTTATTCTCACATTAATATGAGATCAATATTTTACATTTGCCTTTTGAAGATTCTTTGATCAAATAACTAATGTGACACCATCAATAATTCATATTTATTAGGGAGTAATCCCCTAATTTTCTGAACCTCAAATTTGATCTCAAGATATTTTTCCATAATTTCTAAGAAAATCTTTATTTTGGGATAAAACTACTTTAAATCTTGATTTAACTAAATTCCCCCATTTATTGGTCATAAAAACATTTTCATAAATTCACATAAATCTTATAATGGTTTCCCCCTATTTTTCCCAATTATTAGAGGTCTCTTGGTATTTTTATAATTATATTTGGCTAATAATTCTTTATTTAGCCTAAATTCAATGGCTACTTAAAATTCATTTTGAGGAAATTTCTTATATTTATACCTCAATTATGTCTCAAATATAATTTGTAGAATTATTCTCTACCTTTCTGTGTCTCAAAGAAATTTCTCTTAAAATCTGGACACAATTTCCCAAATTGCCCTTGCGTACATGTAAGTTTCAGAAATTACGGTTTTGCAAAACCTAGGACAGTAGATATACAAGGTTACCATACCGTGCCTACTACATCACTTGGCTCTTGGCTAACCTTACGTTTACCTTTATCCTTTACTTGAGAGAGTCAAATGTTAAATAGTCCATCAGGATCATTTTATTTTGCGAAACACTTTTCAGGACTATTGTTCAACTGGTCTTAATGACATATATCATTCTTTCTTATTCTTGAACATTTAGGACTAAATTAGGATATGACAGAGGTTGCTAGTGTTCGATCTTAGAAGAAATGGGACTTGAAGGAGAAAGGGCGAGTTCGAGAAAGATGAGGATGAAACGTGTGATATCCTTGTTTTTACTGCAATTTGAAATACAGGCTAAACTGATTGTTGTAGCTTGAGTTAAGGCCCAGAGATAGGTAGTACAGAAAAAGAGGAAAGTAATGGACTGCAAAGATCACGGTCAGGCCTAATATACCGAATTTCATTAGAACTTCGCAGTTAATCGTGCGTACCCTGGAGAAATGGAATGATGGGTAAACTTTCTGGAAAGGACCTAAATGTTATTAAACATATAGAATAAGGCAAGAATGGAATTTGCAAAAGGTAAGGGCATTAGGTAAATAACGAAAAGTATAAGGGCATTTTGGTCATTTGACCAAAGTTAAAGTCAACTTGGTCAAAGTTTGACTAAAAATATCAGAAAAATTTATAGACCCAAAATGTAGAGAAAAAGTCATGGATCAGCATGTGAGGCCTGATTTCAGTTAAATCGACCTAGATTGCTGTCAAGAGAATTTTAAAGGTCATTTAATTTTTGGTATTTTTATTAAATAATTAGCCAAAAATAATTATTTGAAGTATCAGGATGCCTCAAACATCTGATCTCAAAGAAAAGGAAAAATTGCCTAAAATTTCTAGTATTTTATAGAATTGTTGCCCATAATATGAGAAAAGCGACTTCTCGGATCGGAAGGAAAATAACCGGAGATTGTTGCCCAGATAATGTAAAGAAACTTTTTGGAAGCATAAAATTTTCAAAAGTAAGCATGTCATAAATGTTTTGTGCCACTTGTAATGGTCCTAATTGAAGACCAAAAGAGAGAAATAAATGTTCTAAATAAGTGGTAGGATTTATCATAATAAAGTCACTTTGTCGGTGTAAGTTATACTGGATCAAGGACATGTTACCATTTTGTTTTGGCACATGTGGGCAGATTTTTAGTCACATTTCAAGCCCATAAATGTTAGCCAATTGGTGATTAAAAGGTGGCAAATGTGCTGGAGAAACATTAGCCCTTAGATCACACAATTTTTCAAGACAAGATCTCAACCATCCACCTAATTCTTCTTGTAATTAAAAAGACATTTTGGCTTCATTATCTTCACTTCTTGGCCGACTTTTTAGTTGGAGAAAGAAGAGAGAAGATGCCATTTTTGGTAGCAAGAAGGAGAGGAAAAAGTTTCAAAAAACTCTAAGGTAAATAATTCTCCTATGCAATCTTTTAAATATTCTTGATCCTTGGAACTTCCTCTACACTTCTATCAGTTTAGATTTTTTTATTTAGGCTCTCCTTTTGGTGCTAGAATGTTAGAGTTCATTAGAAGTAAAATGGGAAAGGGTGAGATCTAGATAAAAAAGATTAGTTGCAAATCCCTCCTTGCATTATTTGGAGTTGTTTGGTATATATTTTATGTCGGTTTGTTGCTTGTAAGAATTTTTGGAATGATGAACTTATGGGGAGGTCCTGTCCAAATTTTTATTTGATGAGAAAGAAGTTTTTTTTAGTTGAATAATGCATGGTAAGTGGTTTAGGATCAAGAATAAGCCATTACATGCAATGAAAGTTTGAAAATCATATTATTACTATGCTTCTGTTTTTCGACCAGACTTGGAAAAATTAGTAGTGTGATTTTCATGATTTAAATGCTTCCATTGGATTTAGAATGAAAAATTGTGTGGGATGGAAGTGAGAAAATGATTTGAGAAGCATTGGAATTAACTTAACAAGTTTAAGAGCTTTATGGTTCTTAATGTTCAAGGGGAAGTTTTGTCTACTTTTAGTGTGTTTTATGGCTTGGAATGGGCTTGTTGTTGATATCCATGATATTATGTTGTGTTTAGGAAAGTGAATTCTCAAGAAACTCTTTTGGAAGGATAAGGAAGAGAGCCTTCAAGTTCAAGTTGGAAACCAAGGTAGCAAAAGCTACTGGACTCGTTTGGAAAAGCGATGGAGAAGTACTTTTACGCAAGCCGAGGCAAATATGTGAAGGAGATTATCTCGTTTTGCGGAAAAACACTATTGAACGTGCTTTTAGGTTCCTGAGAAGCTTTGTCAAACGGAACCACTAACTCTACAATAATAATTGCATAGACAATTATTTATGAAATTGTGCTTTTTGCATGATAAACTTGTGATGTTTGAATATGTGATTATGTGAA
>JANTPZ010150446.1:452-13250 GCA_025593235.1 Vachellia pachyceras | reverse complement strand
CCCTTTTACCTCATTATGTTGTTTACTTGATTGGACCTCCCACCACCTCCTTACTTTATTCCCCCTCCCAACTGTTGTTGATATTTTCATTTTCTCGTACTCCTTAAAAACGGGTCATTTGTTCCCCCCTCCTTCGTATCTATCAACTTGTGAGGGTCCCCTCGGGATTGCTCCACCCCTTTCCGGTCAACCGCATGGCATGCAAATGGATGGCATGCATGCATGCATGTAATTGAGCCGAACCTAATTCATGGAAATGGGGGGCCAATTTGGTTATGGAAAGGAGGAATGCAGGTACACAAAAATAAGAAGGACGATGTTAATGTTTTAATGTTGAATGGAGGATGGAGGAGGGAAGAGGGAAGAGGGAAGTGAACAGTGGTGAGGCTACAACGTTAACCCAGGGACAAGCCTCGGCGGACAAAGCCTGCGTTTGGTGGGCGGCGCTTACCCATACCTTACCCGCGACGCCTACCTCTTCCTCTGCCTCCTTCTAGATCCCATTTCTGGTCTCAACTTGCTGAAAATCACCTTCATATGCGTGCTCATTAACGATATTTAAAGCAACACTCCAGATTTTAGAGCCATGGATTGATGAGATCCTCTGTGCTTGTGCATGCGTATGTGATTAAAATATAAACTCTTTAATCATTTAGTTCATATGTTTAGGACGGGAGGTTGCGCTGGATTTCTGTTATGACCAGAAACTTAATTGAAATTACAGGAGGGAATCAACTAAATAAATTTATATATTAAAATATTAAAACAGTTTATTTCATTCCTTCATTGCCTTGCGTGGGAATTTTAGTCTTGAGAGGGGTAATGATCTTCTGGATTTCGCCTCCCATTGGCTTTCCCGCATATAGCTCATCTCTTAAGAAAAGGTTGCTTGACATTGCAGCTAATTAAATACACAGGAAAGAAATAATAAATTTAAACAAATCATACGCAACAATGCTACAATAACGATGATGTTACGTGAAATTAATGTCACGACCAACAAATTAAATTCTATGAAACTGTTGACTGAATTAAACATTCCGGTGCGGGCCGGGGATGTGGCTACTTTTGGGAGGGCGAGGGCGTAATCGTAATTGCGACGGGGAAAAGGAGGTGAGACATGAGGATAATGTCAATAATAACTAACTACAAAAACTGAGGAGGAGTGGGGGCAAACCGGCAAAGAAAGAATGAGCACGAGTTACTCGTGTTGGGGGTCGAAGCGATAACGGGGACGGAGGAGGAAGGACAGTTTGGGAATTCTATCCCTCCCCGCTGTTTGTTTCTCTTTCTTTGTCCCTTTCTTGTTTTTTCCCAAAACGGAACATCGTATTTTTAATTTATTGAAAAATAAAACAAAAACAAAATGCTGCCCAGCTGTCACTTCACGACGTGTCACCATATCGCCCGTTCAATCCCGTCACTTTACTCCTATTAAATAGGAGTCCTTCCTCTACTGTTAGAATTAATTAACTAATCCATTTTTCCACCCAACTCCTCCCCCCTCTCACTAACCTGCTGCTTCCCTCGTTCCATTAATTAACTAAATCTCATTTGTTTAATCCATCACTAATCACTAAGGGCATGTTTTGGTACCATGGAATTGAATCCTTAAAAATGAAAGCCATTTTATGGAAATGACATCCATCTTAGAACCTATAGAATTCTTTACAATTCCATGGAATCCTACATTTACCCCCTATTTTTTATTATCTTCAAACGCTTCATAATTGACCTCCACGGTGACTAAAGAGCACAAACCCCAAAACCCTGGCACTTGTCGCCGGGGAACACAACTTGTGAGCACCAACCACCGTCGGTAAGTACAGCCACTAGAGAACGGTTGAAAAGGTTTGGACCCTTTATCGGATCCAATACCCTCGTCGGCAAGCTTTTCTCCCATCGTTAGTGAGCTTCTCATCCAACCTTTATTGCTAACAAGCTTCTCATCGTTTTCATCCATGTTGAATCCATTGCTGACAACAAACTCTTTTTACAAGATCAACACCCACCGACAGCGACAAACTCCTTCCAACTCTAGGATAAAGTTTCATGTCTCCACTCTCAGCCAAAGTTGCAAATCCTGAAGACCATCTTCCTTCCTCAACGATTTCAGCATCTTGGATTCATTGGATGAAGATTGGTTCGAAGTATTTTTTTTATCAAAGTTCTCAAAAGATTTTTAATTTTTTTATTTAAAAAGGGTATTTGAATCTTTTTATATAAAATTAAATTTCATTTCCATATTATATCAAACGTATTTTTAAACTCTTCATCCTCTCTTCATTTTCATATCATTTTTATCAAAAAATCAATTCCAACTACCAAGTGATCTACTGTTTAAGTAAAACGAAAAGGCTAGTCAAACCATCGCTCTCTCCCCATTGCAACTCAAACTCACAGCAGAGAAAGGTGACGGCTGTTTCCGTCTATGAAACCGAGGCTTGGATTCACAAAAATCTGCCTCACAATATCAACGACTGGTCACCCAACCAACTGGTTCTCTCCATCCCAGAGATAATGTTTATATATTCCGGCCTCACTTAAATTGTGTCTCATATGTTCCTTCGCACGTCCCTCCCCTCTCTTTCTCTGGATGTGCCGTCGGAATCCCGTAGTCGCCCATGCTTCCTTCTCAGACCTTCATTCTCACTGCTGATGATATATAACCAATGCGACTTCGATAGCTTCCCGCCCACGCCTTCTTCTCTCAGCTACTTCCCCCTTCTCCAAATTATTCCTGCGTTATTGGAGAAAGCGGAGGAGCTTCTGATTCCGTTTCGCTTATCTTTTGCTCTCCCTCAGAATCTTCGTTCTTCCAAGCTCGTTCGTTTTTTTTTTCTCACATTACCTGTGGACGTGCTTTCTATCGGATCTATTTTCTCAGTCGAATTCATCTGCTGGAAGAAATAATATTGGTGATATTGAGGAGAATATAGTTGACCGCTTAGATAACATCAAATTGAAGTTATAAAACGGATAGTACAAAAATCAGATTCCACTGTAAGATCAACCGACATGTTCGATCTTAATGTGAATGCTGATTCGACTGATACCTCTCATAACGGTGAATCTGTTAGGTTATCCGACGAGCTAACGGAAGCCTCGAGGAATCAAATGGCAAAATCGGGGACTTCCAATTCCTCTAATGTCTATGCTGACGGGTCCAGCAATGGAGGAGATGAGGATTCCTGCTCTACACGCGGTGGGGACGCCTTCACCTTTAATTTCGATATCCTTAAGGAGGAAGGCGCGAAAGAAGTCGCAAACAAGGAGCTATTTCCGTTCAGTGAAACAAAAGGAGCTGACGGCGAGTCTGCGAATTGGCAGGGCCTGTCTTTGTCTGCCCTTCCATCGAAAAAGAGCTGGATTAGTCTCGCCTTTGATCATCCGGGTGGTAACGGAGAGATGAAGATGGTCCAGGTTCAGCAACAACCTCAACGGCAAGTGAAGAAAAGCAGGAGGGGTCCAAGGTCTCGGAGCTCGCAATACAGAGGGGTCACCTTTTACAGGAGGACTGGAAGATGGGAATCGCATATCTGGTTGGTAATTTTAGATAAAAATAGCTTTTCATATTAATTTCTTTCGTATCTGTTGTTTATGCTGCGTTGTTCCTCTTACGTACTTGCTCTGTATGAGTTATCCTCGTCTAGTTTGATGATTCGGTTTAATTTGGCAAATCTGGTTTCTTTTTCTTTTTTTTCAGTGAAAGGCAAATCTAGTTTCTGCAACTGAGACTATCACATATACTAGCAAGAAACCATCTGCCTTTGAATTTAGATATTCATAATACATGGTTGAATCCATTCTGACCTGTTTTCTATTTTCTTTCTTATTATATGGTGAAGGGACTGCGGGAAGCAAGTCTATTTGGGTATGGATTCGGACTTTTTAATACCCTGACTAAATCAATTATATTATATGGTTTACTATTTTTAGCATTTTTGACGAAATTTGGTATTGGAGCTTGTAGGTGGGTTTGATACTGCTCATGCCGCTGCCAGGTGAATTTTGCATAACTTTAAATTTTCTTCGCCATAATTTAGCTTCAGATTTGTTCTTTCTTTCCCTTTTGCTTTAAAAGTTGGATGGTCGAACTCCTCCAGTGACTTGGGAATTTTCCAATGTAGAGCCTACGACCGTGCTGCTATTAAGTTTAGGGGAGTTGATGCTGACATCAATTTCAATCTCAATGATTACGAGGAGGATCTTAAGCAGGTTTGACAGAAAACACAAGTTCTTAATGATACGAGTCTTGGCAATGCATTTGAGTGGACTTTTTGTTATAAATGATGCACAGGTGAAAAATCTCACCAAAGAGGAATTCGTACACATTCTTCGTCGCCAGAGTACTGGTTTCTCAAGGGGTAGTTCGAAATACCGAGGAGTAACACTGCACAAATGTGGTCGCTGGGAAGCTCGAATGGGACAGTTCCTTGGCAAAAAGTGAGGACTTGGTTTAAATAACTTAAAGTAGCGATCTACTTTGATTTCATGAAATTTAGGACCCTACAAATTTAAGTCCCTATTTGGCATGCAAATATGCAATGATCATTGGGTTCACATTGGTTCTCAATATCCCCCCCCCCTGCTTTTCCTAATTTGGAGGTGCATACCTAATATGCCTGTTTCAATGAGACGATTGGCAAAGGTGTTTCGTTATAGAGATTGCAATGCTTTCGTGCAGGTATATATATCTTGGGCTATTCGACAGCGAAGTAGAAGCTGCAAGGTCCTATTGATACATGAATTACATCTCTGCCTTTACTGATTTTATTACCCCCATTATAAGGTCATTAGGGTTCTATCCAACATTTCTCTCCCTTTTGATTTTCCCCAACTCAGGGCTTATGATAAGGCGGCTATCAAATGCAACGGAAGGGAGGCAGTGACCAACTTTGAATTAAGAACATACCAAGGAGAGATGAAGCCTGATGTTATTAGTGAAGGTAGCAGCAGAATATCTTTTACTTTTATGTCTGATTTTCCACTGATTGTCATGGTATAAAAAAATTTTCCATCCGTGAAATGGGGTTTGTAAATGTTTTCAACAGGTGGCAGTCACAATCTTGACCTAAATTTAGGCATAGCTATACCAGGCAGTGGCTCAGAAGAAAATAGGGGCCATCAGTTACAACCTATTCCTTACAACATGCAGGCCGGAAGAAGTTCAAGGGTATATACGAACTATACATCTTTATTTGCTTAGGTTTGTTTGGGCAACGTTTACTCTAGGTTTATTGCTCGATATATGAGAAGCATAGTTTGATGGTATTATTTAAGTTTTCGAGCTAGTGCTATAACATTCTTAATTGATGAGGTGAAGGGAAATTTAATCTGTAACATTGTTTCTCTTTGTTAAGTCATATGTCTAGTATTGAGGTCAAAATAAGGATGGGTTCTCTTTATCTGCAGAAGGAGATCAATATTGATTCAGTAAATGGTGATCCATCGTCGAAAAGGCCAGTTGTTACTGAGGAGCGTCCTTTTGTATGGAATGGTATCCATCCTAGTTTCTTTCCCAAAGAGGTGAATTTCATTGTCTGGCATATAGATTTACAATCAGACTATTATACTTGTTTCTCAGTAAACAACCGTAACATTGATTTTCTCGTTGGCATCTTAGAACAGTTAACAGTGCTTTATTTTGAAGCCGCACTACAAATGAAAGTTGAATTTTAGGTCCCGAAGGTCTACATATTGAATATTTGTGCTGTTCTTTTTGTGCAATTTATATTTGGGATGGTCAATTGAGTTCTCTATATTATTTTTACTGGCTATAGAACACCACGGAACATGTAATAATAAAATCTGAGAAATTTGAATGCGTGCTAACAACATTATGTGGTTTGGACGGAAACGGCTGTGCTGTCATGTTATCTTAAAGAAAGCCTTTATCAACATACAGTTTAACACCAACAACGATTCGTTTGATCTTTTAATAAAATGATCTCTTGCATATTTACGCATAAAAACATTCCTTGTGAGCGATCAGGTCATTAAAATGTTCTGATGATTTGTAGCTATGATTGTTCTAGTGGTCTTTTTATTAATACTTCAGAATTTGGATAAGTTATGGGGTGTGCTAAGATTGATCACAAAGTTAATGCAGCATTGAATGAAAACAATTATTTGATGGCATGGTTTATCGTTGGGGTAGATCTTGTAACCTATCTCTATGTTGGAAAAATTTGGCAGGAAAGGGTTGAGAGAATCAGTAGAGATCATTCACAGGGACTACCTCAATGGGGTTGGCAAACGCAAGGCCAGGTTGCTGCCACGGCAGTACCTCCGTTCTCTGCTGCTGCAGCATCATCAGGATTCTCACTTTCAGCTACCTTTCCAACCAAATATTTGAGTTTGAGCTCAATTCCCCATAATATCTGTCTTGATCCATCTAATGCCACCGGCGGCAACACAACTCAACATTGCCAGATGAAGTTCCCGCGCCCTCGCCCCTAATCTCATCCTCTCTCTTGTGATAATAATAGAGATAAAATGCAAACCCCTCAGAACTGTTTGCGTTCCAATTTGTTTGTATAATTCAATTGGTGATCGATGCATACTTTGAGATTTGACTCCTGATTGATAACTCTTGGCTAAACAATTATGCGCCGGTTTGGACAATCTCTGAAGGAACAGCTAATTTCGCGCCCCGATGCATTAGTTCCCCCACGTTCCGTTTCTCTACAAAGTAACTAATCTTCTTTTCTCTTGAGCTTTATCATCGGCATTTGTTTTGCTCAATCAAAGCTTCAAAATGGCGAATGTTTGACATTGGCCTCCATGCGAATGAACATGAGTTACCTTGTAAAACGTAAATTAATTTAGAAAGGTAGCAAGCTTATGTGCTTTTAGTCCTATTTCAGATGGGATTGAAGCAAACATAATCTATAGCTTACTAAAATTTCCATGTGCGCTTGCAAATTGTGATCTTCCATATCGCTTCAAAAACCAACCAACACAGGATATCTCATTACAACCATATTTATTCTCTCTAATATCCAATTCATCATATGCCAATTTTTTTTTCATTGTCTCCTGATACTATCATTCCTATTAGACTTGTGAACGTACCGTTCTCTAAAAAGGTTTGTGGGAATGAAGACAATGATCAATATTCCTGGGACTGATAGTATGGAATTGCAGATAATCCTTTTTAACACTCAATACCCAGAAATATGTGGGGTAGCAGAAAAAGAAGGCAAGGCAGAGGCGTTTACACTGCTAGTCCGAGAGAGAGAGAGAGAGAGAGAGTTGGGCCGGCCCAAAGTTCTCACGGGTCTCAACCCACCATAGGCTCCTTTCTTCCTCTCTTCATCGCTTCTTTCCCTTGTTAGGTACATGATCTCATGGATACTGATCCCAAAAGCGACCACTCTTTATATTGATTTTGTGTCAACATTTTTATAAGCTACACTCGTAGCTTTTCATGACACACCAAAATTCTCATTCATTTAAACTTTAAGGGATAAAGAGTATTTATATCAATTCAGTCTGTATGTATAATTATTCATGAGAAAGCTTCGGCTCTCATCTTTATATCCATGTTTCTCTTTCATCTCCGTCATTTAAAAAAAAAAATTCAAAGGTCAGGGATCCCAATCTCAAACTGGTGGAAACCAGCTTTGACTTTTATACTTTGGTTGTCTAATGCCTCCTATTAGAAGATTGGGTGATGTGAAAGAGGAAAGGACAGAGATGGTGTGTATCTTAGTTTTAAAATCGCTAGGAGTAAATACTGGGTAGTCTCACATAATTAATATGATAAATAAATATAATAAAACTTTATAATAAGTAGCCTGATGTCAGAATGATAAGAGGTCTTGTTTGGTAACACGGTAGATAAGTACTTTTATGTAAGTCGGGGTAAATATATGAACGTGATTATTTTGTTTTGTGGAAAAACACTGTTAAACGTACTTTTGGGTTAGAGTTAAGTGTTTCCAAACGACATCTTGATACCTTAAAAGTATTTTCAGTAATTAAATTATTTGTATGAAACAGTAACTCTCCAAGATCCCAGATGTGGGGTTGCAAAGAAGACAGCGCGACTTGAGGCTGGCTGGGGGACAAAGGAAATTATGCAATGATCAGATAAAATTTTTGGGTGAATATGATGAAGCAAAGTGCCCGCATTTGTTTGTTTGTTTACATCTTCATTCCATTTGGATAAACAATTGAAAAAGTAACTTTTTGGTAAAATAATTTTTGAAAAAAAATTTAAGTAGAAGTTAAAAAATATGATGTAATTCATATTTAAATAAATACTTGAAAAATGACACTTTATGAAAAGGAAAATTGGATTGAATAAATGTTTGAGAAGTAAGTTTTAGAATAAAATGAATTAAAAAGAAAAAGACTAGAATGACCACCCTGTCTCCCGTCAACCGAATCCATTTTTGAGGCAATCGAAGAAATCACAGAAAAATGCATAAGTAATTAAGCGAGTTTCATCATTTAGAATCAACAGCTCCCGAGGCAACACCTTCTTCAGTTACAACCTTCCTTCACTGCAACTTTAAGCTTACCAAGTTCGGGTCTACTACTTTTCGGTGTGGCATAGTCATCACTTAGGTTTAGAGAAGATACTAGCATGATAGCAGAATTAGCATCGGTAGCAAAGTATATGTAATTATTTTATTTATTTAGGAGGGGGGTTACTTAGTTTCTAACCGATTTTCAGATATTTCTTTTTTACATATACTTCAAATATTTCTTTTACGACTACTAAACAGCTTACAGGACGAGCCGATCGGAAACGATGCAGAATGATTGCTAGATCAGGTTCTGCAACTAGCATTTCTCATTTCTCAATACAAATAAAATCCCCACTGTGTTTCCACTAGAAACGAGAATGGGAGGAAATTGCAGTGAGTCGTCGGGAAACTCCGCAGATCAATTAAACTATCAAGCAGAATATAAAACTAAACGAAAACAGTGGAAGTAACAAGAACAAGTAGACAATCCAAAGAGTAATAAAAAAATATTTCTGAGTAACAAAAATGGAACTCTGGCATGAAAAGAATAGCCGAGAGGCAAATCTGTGTCGCCACTTCAAAATTTGAAATAAAAAGGAATCGAATTTGCAGCTGAGAATAATCAGCAATCATGTCAGTGACAAGCACAGTTTGAGTCAATTAGGGATCTATGAAAAATTGGATTCGACTGGCGATTGGGGACCCCCGTGACTTACAGCTATGATCTGGAACCGTGAAAGTGAGATGAGATTGCTTGACAAGGGCGCGACAGAGAGTCGCTATCGAAAGGTCCTATTGACAACATGTTATCAAAATGTTCCATTTATGTAAATCAAATTCTTCTTGAATTCTGTAAATTCTTATCAGAATCTTTAAACTCCTTTCTCCCAACAGATTCCCAAACTCACGTTGAGTATTGACTTCCATCCTTAAACCATATTGGTGTGGTCACTATTTGGAAGCTCCTTGCATATAATGAAACACCCAATGTAGAAACCAGATTGTTTTTATTTTACCATCACACCCAATGTGTGTGTATGTATGGACAGTATCGTGCATGAAACACGCACATTGGGTGTGATGGCGTAAAATAAAAACAAAACAATTAAACTAACTTCTGTGTTTATACATCGTCATCATCGAGGCAATTAAAAGTGGCATGTAAATATGTAATAGTCATAGATATAAAAAAAACACACACACACACACAACGAAGCTAGAGATTACGCATGGGATAGAAGCAGAGAGGTCATTCGATGATTCATGAATAATGACGGTGGGCATAAACATTAACAATGATCAATAGAAACATGTTGGCTTTTGCTGGATTCGATGAACGTGGGCCACGGCACCGATGGCACGGGTTCCATTGATTAACGTCATATGCGCACATGCTCAAGTGCGATTTTAGAAAGCATTTTCCTTAAAAAATGGTGCTGTCATTCACCTCAAACAAACTCTAACAACACGCTTTTATTTACAATCTCAGCAACCTTCATTTACAACATGAGTAGCTATTTCTGGGACCATTTTATAATTTTGTGAATCTTTGAGACCATTTTGTATTTAAGGCTAATATTTGAAACCATTTTATATTTACTTGTCTTACTTGGAACCTGAGGGTAATTCTCCCAAAATTAAACAGAAGGGCACGCTCGCCCAGAGTATTGCTCGTGCCCCAACCAATTTATCCCATCAACCCGTCCGTCACGGACTGCTCTTTGGACGAGTTTAAATTTGCAAATATTGTACCTACGCTGAGGTCCATCGGATTTTGTGTCATTTGATTAGCCATAAGTTTTAGAAAATCTACTTTTTTTTTCTTGTTATGATTGTCATATATGTTATAGCAAAAATAACCTTCCCATTTCCTCTAATAATAGATCAAATTTGGGCTTTTTATGCAATTATCATGAACGCTTATGTCATTTTGGTCACTTGCGCATAAAAAGTGATTCTGATAATAAATATTTAAATACTCTCGTTAACATCAAAATAACCTTTTTCATAAAATATATTCTCTATTATCACCTTCATCACTTCTTTTTCATAAGCAATTCTCTAAGAGCCAATCCAAACACAATTTGACAACAATTTTAAAATCATAGTTTAAAAAACAGAGTAGACAAATACTACATCAAAATCCATAATAATCTGTAACTCTAAAAAACACAGTCTTGTTTAATTTAGCCAAACACCATTTTATAACCCTTTAAGTGCATACTTGGCAAACAATAAAAAAAACATTTTAACCTCTAAAACCATGATTTTGATTTGGGGTAGATAAATAGGAGAAAATTTTGGAAAATGGCTATCGGATTCAAAATTATGGTTTTGGCATTTGAAACATAGTTCAGAGAAAAGCTAATTTTTTTCTCACCTGTTCTCCTTTTTATGATTGTTATAAACGTTCTATCAAAAATATCCTTCTCATCTCCTGTAATAATAAAGCAGATTATGTTATTCTTTATCCATTTACCATGTTAGCTGGTGTCCCTTTTGGTAATCTGTGTATGAAAAATGATTATGGTCGTAACAACTGTAAAAACACTTTCATTTCTCTGCTCTTTCATAAACAATTTTCCAAAAATATATTTTTAAAATCATTTTGATCAGTTTTTTTTTTAAATCTATTTCCTAACCACGTACACGTAACACAGCTATTTAAAGCTATCTTTACCAACACCTGACTGCTATCACCTGCTATCGTCCCCGCCATCAACCTCCGAGTCGCACCAGCTGGCGGTTTTAATTTCCACCGATCACCACCGTCGTATCAGGTTTTCGCCAGCCAACTACCGCAGCTTAACTATCATCATAATAAATCACCACTGATCATTGCCAGCCACCTTCATTGAGGACATTTTTAAAAGATATTGTTTTAAATGGGATATTTATTTTATCTTAAAAGATGAATAATAAAAATTGGAGGTGATACAAGCCCGCCATTATGCTTATTGAACTATTGTGACGTGTGTGTGTATACTTGCATCACTTAACGATTAACCATACCCTTTCGGTTGGAAAATAAATTTTCAAGAGCTGGCTGAAACTTTGTGTTTAGAAATTCGTCTGGAAGAAAGGAGTTTACGAATTTCAAAATGATTTTACGGATTTTAATATACTTTTTACAAATTTTAAAATATTTTTTTACAGATTTTAAGATATATTTTACCTTAACGTACACAACAGTTAAAAGAAAGGATTTCCCAAAATACGCAATAATGGTCCGAGTGAGTTGGATTGGATATAAAAAAGGTTAGGAAAAATGTAACAGTGATAAGAAAATAAGATATTCCAGGACAAAATTCGTTGCACACGCAGTCCAAGGGGCCGCCTTCGTGGACCAATTAAAATCAAAGATGAGCGAAGGGGCACACGACTCTGTGCCTCAAGTGGTGTTCTTAGTCTTGCTGATAAAATGGAATCTTTCCGGAGCGGAGCTTGTTCACACCGGGGAGGCAGCCGGTATTTATTTCGGGTTCCGAACTTTCCAAGCCCGCTCGTATGGTGAATTACTTTCCAATCCCTGGGGACAGGTCAAGTCATATTTCCCATATGGAGGGTATTTTTGTCATCTGAGCTCGTCGTTTCAGAATGTGATTTCGGAAAATCCGATAATCTTGACGTTTGCATTATTCTTTTCACAGTAGTCCTCATTTTTCATTCCCCCGATTGGCCAACATGCAAATTACACTACAGCCTTATTTATCATTTTTTGACCCCAAAAGAACACCTTTTTCTCTCTCCCTTTCTCGTCTTTACCGTGACGTATGGGGGAGCCTCCATCCATCCTGCCCGTTCAGTTTTCAGATCAACATCAATCGCTGGGTTGAAGACATCCAACGCTTCATATTAATCTACTAGAACCTTCCTCACATCCCTCCCTATATTTACCTATCGCCATTTCAGACAGGTGGCTTGTGTCCTGCTCGTGCCACTCTCGCTTTAGGGTTGTGCGTTCATTTTCCTTGTCTCAACTCCCTACTCCTCTCAGTTCTCAGGTAGGTGTACCTCGCAGGCTCGCACTATAGCCTCCACCTGAAAGCTCTCAAATCTCATTTCATTCTTTGTCCAAATCGTTGTATGCTTGATGCTGTTTCACTATCGTTTCTTAGATCTGAACATTGATCGGCTTTATGGATCAAGGGAATATGACTTATCTGACTTGTTTCTGGCTTTGCTCTCTCCTTAGTTATAGCCATGGGCAAATCGTACCCAACCGTAAGTGCCGAATACCTCAAGGCCGTGGAAAAGGCCAAGAAGAAGCTCAGGGGTATGATCGCCGAGAAGAACTGTGCCCCGATCATGCTCCGTA
>JANTPZ010150445.1:0-23286 GCA_025593235.1 Vachellia pachyceras | reverse complement strand
CAAAACCTTATCCTTTCGGTAATCTCAGCGAACTTCATCTCCATCCTTGAGCTTTGAGTGGCATTTCAACACAGCGTCTCCTTTTATGTCTTCTCTTGTCCTCGTCTTAGCCTAATTATGGCCGCATCTGCATCATCATTTTCCAATCCACACTTGCTCCGCAAGGTTTCCGTCTTAGACGTAATTTTTAACTTCCATTTCCGGTTTTATTTCTAAATTTTGGGATTAGATTTTGTCTCGATCGCTTAATTTTGGCTGTGATTCTCTCCAGGAAGTTATCAATCAATACGAAATAAATGTGCAGCTGCAATTCCCGATTCAAAAGCCGGAATCATCTCGATTCTCAAGCCTTACACCGCTATGCGCGACCTTGAGAGGCCCGAAAGGATTCGGACCTTCTCCGAAAAAGAGCAAGAAGAAGAACAAGCTGAAAAGAGTCTCCGCCGACGATGAGGACGACGAGGAGGAGGAGGAAGAATTGGCGAGAGAGCAAGGTGTGATACCTGAAGTGGTGACGAACAGGATGATAAGCAGGATGGGATTCTCAGTGGGGATTCCTCTGGCAATAGGGCTAATGTTCTTCCCATTCTTCTATTACCTCAAGGTTGGATTGAAGATCGATGTGCCTACTTGGGTGCCCTTCCTCGTGTCCTTCTTCTTCTTCGGCTCTGCACTGTTGGGAGTGAGCTATGGGATCGTGTCCTCCAGCTGGGACCCACTTAGGGAGGGCTCACTTTTGGGCTGGAATGAGGCCCAAAAGAATTGGCCCGTCTTTTGGCAATCCATTTGGGGTGGTGGATCCAACGCTAAGAGAAAGTAGCCTTGTTCTTCCCCTCATATGCCTTGTTTCTTACGCTCTCGTGGAATCCATTTCTCGGAAGAAGTCTAGTTTACCATTATTCCATGTCCATTTCATGATACCAGAGATTTGGATCCTAACGATACAGAGAATTTTAGAGGAAAATAGGCTTGTTTGCATTACCGTTAGACAACTAAGTTTATACAAGTTGAAATAAAACACATCTTACATATTTATTTCGTAATCTATAAATTATCTTAAAAAATCAATTTCTACTGTTAATTCAAACAGACATAATAACAGTTTTAAACACACAAGACGTCGAAATTTGTCATAATGCCGATTAGAATAATATTGGGACCGTTTGAGAATGCGATAGAAAAGTATTTTTACGTAAGTCGAAGTAAATATATGAAAGAAATTATCTCATTTTACAGAAAAACATATTGAACGTGCGTTTGACTTTTGAAAATGTTCTAAACAAGTCCATTGATACGAAACCATGTCGCTTGTAAAACATGGAGGACCAAGAGCATGGTAGAGAGAACACGTGCAATTTTCATGCCTAAAGTTAGGGGGACGATGTTTTTATTTGGTGCAAGACAGGTGTGTTCAATGTCGCTTTCCCCCACCTGTAAAAGTGAACATCTTATATATGTATATATGTATAGATAGATACTTTCCTCCACCTGTAAAGGTGGACATCTTACATATGTATGTTTTTATATAGATAGATACATACACACACATATATATATATATATATGTACCCAGATATATGATGAGCATCTCAGCACAACACTTTGCAAAGCAGCCAATTTGCTTTACCCTTCCCATGTCACCCAACCAACACAGTCTCTTTTCTTTAACGTGAGGATAAGAACGATAGTTACCTCGTGATTTTTTATTTATTATATTAAATTTTTCAATCACATGTAATTATGTGTTGTATTTTTTGTGATACGGTAATAGTTAAATGATAATATTTTAAAAATAAGGCATAACTATATGTGATTGGATAACATAACATAAAGAATATAAATAATTTGATCTAAGTATTTTTCTTATTGAAATTAGCTGATGTAGCTTAATATTTATTATTTTAATATTCAGAATTATATTATTAAATTGTAACAACAAATTTTTAAGGTGGAGGGTTACTCTAAAATTTAATAAAAAATATGGGTTTTTCCGAAATTAAAAAAGGGCACACAAATTTTCATTCCTAACACAATGTATCTACAGCATATAGTTTACTATAAGGCTAGAAGAGGTGTTCACTGAACACTTTCTTCTTTAGTGAGATGAACTGTTCAGCTACATGCTCTTCAAATTTTTTACCTTTCCCTTTTTTTCCTTTGCTCTTTACTGTGGTTCCTATCCTAATCATGAAGACTCAACAGACTGAATATTTCATATTACCCAAATTTTATTTAATTTTCATTCTCCTCCCACTACCAATATACGCTGGAATTGATTTTGGTGGAAATGGAGATGGAGATGAAAATGAAGATGGAGATGGAAATGGATATAAATATAGAAAAAAATGAGAGGGCGAAAAATCAATTCCATAAAATTAAATAAATTCAATGGGTTACATCATGTAATTCATTTCTACCCATTTTAAATTCTATTTCCATTTCCAATTTCACTATACCAAACATAGGAAATGAATTATATTTTCAATTCCACTTCCCAATTCCACCATACCAAACATGGCATTAATTCCTCTCCCATGAGAACTACTTTGTATCAAAGCTTTCACTCATTCATATTGGTGCCACAGCTTTTTTGTTTTTCCCTTTCTTTTCTCCAATCCCATCATCGTCATCATCAGAATTTGAGATGCAAAATTTGGGGACTTTAATTCTTCTAGATTTTGGCCAAAAGTAAACTATCATAGGTTGAGTCTTTCTTTTTTGTTTGGAAAATATGATCTGTCTTGTGCAGATTTTAAAATAAATCGTTTTCCCTTGGAGCATGATTAACCTGTGGTCATCTTTGATCAAAATCTACAGAACATATCAGCAACGGATCATTTCCAAACGCCTAAACCAAAATTCTTTACCACAGTCCGTTTTGATCAAAGAAAATGCACTTATGAAAAAAGGAAAATCCACATTTTTTTTTTACGAGCAACGGATTTTGTTCACTTCTCTAAAAGGGAAAATGGCTTGTCATGGGAAACCATTTTCATTTATGCCTGGGAACTTTTCTTACCATAAATAATGGCGGGAACCCAATTTTCGGCACATAAAGGAAAATACAAGAGACACACTTATCTCTTAAATACAAATAGAAACTCACCCAGTTCCATCGCATTATGTTATAATTCGGCCATTGATATGGTTGAAAGTGTGAATTTTCATGTCGCGACTTGGGAACAAAAATTCGAGTAGCTAAGTTACCCATCTTATACCCATATTCAAATATATAAAATCATACAGACCATGTATGACTTATGGTTAGGGTTCATTTTACATATTTCGTTGTTAAAGGTAATATGATCATTTGACACAATTTTTCTACTTACTTTACCACCATTTTAGCCCATTCAAACATAGATTTTCATATAAAATCATTTTCCGTTCCAGTGTATACCAAATATATCATGTTAAAAAATTTCTTCTCTCTTTCCATTCTCATCAATTCTCTAATCAAACGAACCCTTACATGGTGCAATATTCATCTTCAACTAGTACAGTTTGCTTAGCTGTGTGTAACGTATGTTTAATAACTATATGCAACCCCCCTTTGCCCATAATTGAAAATAAGTTACGCAACGCGAAATCAAAGGTACATAACGCATTTGGACAATAAATTTTGCAACCGATATTTTTCAGCAATTTTCTCGTAACTTTAAGAGTTGATTTTTTTTTTAATGGAAAAACTTTGGAATCCATATCTATATTTACGGGATCTAAACGGATCGAAAATTGTGTTTTGTCAAATGCATATTAAACCATTTATGATTTATAAATTACACGTCTTTTCTAATATATTTTATGTTATATGTTAGTATTTTGATAGTTAAATATATAGCAAACTAAATATAATTTACTATTTATCATGAATGCAGTCAATGTGTTACCATGTTCATTTTGAATTCAATATTCAAGCAACGGTCAAGTGGTCAAATATGTATTAAAAATTGGAAAATCTTACATTAAACCTAGCATCGCTATTTTTCCTAATGTCCAGTATAAAATCTATTTTATAGTTGAAATTATATTATAAAAGGAATATATTAAATATTGATGTAAGTAGTACATAGCATGTTCATATGCACCATCTCTACATGGTCGAGACGAAATTTAAATCTGAGATTAAGGATGTTGTGATAAAGAGGATTTAGGTGTTAATGATTAGAGTGTTCCCTTAAGGATAAGCAAATCCACACAACTTTGCCATTGCTTTGGGTTACACGCTGTTAGAGGGACCACCCACGTAAGGCTTAGGCATAAGAACACCAACAAAACGATTTCAAAATAATTTTACGCATATCGAAATATTTTTTACGTGCACTGTTTGAATTCCCAATGCTCACCTGACCCTCCATATTCAACAATCAACAGGCCTCAGTTTCAAAATTAACATGTGCTTGCAAAAATGTTTCAAAACCACGTTTACACATGTTATTTTTAAACTTATCTCATGTACCGTAATTCACGTTAAAAATATAACTTTTACTGTTAATTTAAACCTCCTTCTATGGTAGTAATTTCTTTCCCTTTTAATTACCATTGTGTGTAATTACGTTTAAGTGGGGAGAACTTTAATATGAAGTACACATAATTAATAGATATGGCTCAGTTCTTAGGGACATGACTAGTTTTGCAGAAAGCAAACTTGGGGAGCAAAATGTACGGATGGTTTGGTTTTCAAAACTTTGAAGGAAGTGTTTGGACAATGCTTCCCACTAATGTCTCTTCTTTTTGTTTTTATTTATTAATTTGAGATAACCATGAAAAAAATGGAGAGACCAAAGTACTCTCAATCAAACCAAACCCTAAAAAAATGCATTGGAAATGGAGAAAGAAAGAAAAGCAAGGAAAAGAAAAGACTTGAGGTTTAAAACTCTCAGAGATCTAGTTGCTATGCTTTTGCCTTGTCTGAATGGCAAAACTTTTTATCATCACTTTTCAAACTCATTATTTTATATATTATATTGTGTCTGTTTAGAAACGTGGTAGATAAATACTTTTACTCAAATTAAGGTAAATATGTGAAGGAGATTATCTCGTTTTACAAAAAAATACTGTTGAGCGTACCTTTGGCTCTCCTCAACACTTTACCAAACAAGTTAAATTGTTGGTTTGAAAAAGTCCAATATCAATAAATTGAGGAAAAAAAACTGTGGCCATTTGGATTAGCACATCTGCACATGGAAGGAGTTTTTTTTAACATAATTTATCGTGTAAAGTAATTTTAAGTAATTACATAAAAAAATTATTTCAACTTAACTAAAAATATTTTACTTACCGGGTGAGTTTGAGAACCATCATGCTTCCATGGATATCTTCAACCTCACTCTCCACGTAATATATCAATTTATGTTGTAAAATTGAATACAAAACAATTTAAGTAGTATAATGTAATAATGCTTTACAGATTCAAATGATATAAAATGAACCATATTTTCTAATAATTCATTTTTCTCAGAGAAACTCTCCCGTGTTCTAGTTGAATCAAACGATGACAAAGTTGTTAAATATTTGTTGGGAATGAAGTGTTAAAAAAAGCAGAAATTCTACAACATCTTTGTTTACAATTTATTGTTATTTTTTAAATATGTACCATCCCTAGATTTTTTTGTGATATATGGTAGATTGGGCCTATGCCCCAGGCGATTCACCCCGGTATCCGGCGCATTTTTCTAAATCCCTGGCCTTCTTCCATATCGGATCAGGTAACACGGGGCAATCAACTAATCCAGAGCGGGAAGTACTCGAGCGCAGTCCTTTACCAAGGGTGGGTATTTCCTATCCTCGAGCGCGGCTTCAAATTCCGAACACACGTTCGCCTGTGAGGCACTCTATTCCTATATTTTTGGTTCTGTAGTCAATGGCGGATGAATATTTAAAGGTGGCACGAACTCAAGGTTAAGCCATGTAACTAGTTCCATCAAAATTCTGTCAAGGCACATTACATTGAAACATATTCTGGAGGATAAAAATAAAAGAATTCATGTAAAAATTTCTTTTTTAAAAAAATGTGTATGTTATTATTACTAATGTACGATAAGTTCTTGTAAAGAAATGGTCCTAATGGTGCCTCCATAAGAAGCATTCTTTACTTAAAGAGAGGTTAGCCCCCATGGAATAAAGGGAAGAAGCACAAAAAACATTTGAGAATTAAAGTTAAAGCGCAATGATTCATCACACTTCCCCAGAAACACTCATTTTTTTGCCATTTTTTGGAAAAATATTAATCATACGTCAATATAATGTTGATTTAACTTTAACTCAATATAAAATAAAATAAAATAGATAAAAAAAATGAAACTATAATCTTCAAACATTTGATCAGTCTTGATGTATTGCGATCCATATATAGAACCAGTGACATGAACATTCATCTTGATTTTACATAATTATTCAAGTTGACAACCTCACGTAATCAATTAAAAAAAGTACTTTTATACAAATTGAAATAAAGTTCCTCTAATATAATTAGCTATAGTTGAAAGAAAAAATATTTTGATCTATACTTCACTCCACTTTTAATTTAGTCTTTAAAATTTAAAATTCATAATTAAGCTTTTGCAATTTACAGACTTTTGGGCGTTTGTAGTCTTAGACTCTTCATTATAATTTAAACAATATTTTATTACATGGTAAAGCATCATTCACCATTTTAATGTTATTTTTCATGTGTATCCCGATGCTTTAATATCATTTACGGTTTATGCAATGTCTTAATGTAAATTTTCTTATGCAACCAGCACATTGTGTTATCATTTTTCAGTTATACCCAAACACACTAATTTTATTTATAATTTAGAGTAGTTGATGCACTATAAAGGGCATGTAATGATAGACATTAATGTAAAACAAGTACACTAAATTTATACCCATTATTTGTCATCAGGCTTTCTGGATTCATTAAAACCTCCAAAAAAGAATTTTAAAAAAAAATTAAAGTTTTGTCCTAGCTTGCTGTCTATTTTTTTTTTCAAAAAACAGTTCTGTCAGGATCTTGTAGGTTTCGGTACTTGTTTGGATTCCATTTTCAAAATAACTTTTACAAATTTTAAGGTAAAATCTAGATTTTGAAGAATAGATTTTGAAAAATAGCTTTTACAGATTCCGAAGCAAAATATAGGTTTTGAAAAGTGATTTATGTTTGAAAATTTATTAACTTTATGGATTTCGAGGCAAAAAGTAGGTAGGAAGAGGAAAGAGAAAGAATAAAAAGTAAGAAAGAGGAGGTAGGGAGGAGGAAAGGGAAATAAAGAAAATGTATGAAAGAGGAAAGAGAATGAAGGAAAAAAAGTAGAAAAGAGAAAAAAGTGAGAAAGATAAAATCTAAGTTTCAAATCGAGGTTTTGCAACTAAAATAGCCTTTCAGAAAATTTTTGTATTTGGATAAAATCTAGATTTTAGGTTAAAACCTAGGTTTTGAAACTAAATCTAGATTTTAAGGAGTATTGGTGTTTATATACGTATATATACAAAGACACAATAAAGGATCAGCAATGGATGGACTAGAAGTATAAATATTTTTGAAGTAGAATTTGTGGCCTGAACCATAAGTATGTTACAAAACATGAAATGGCGTGGAAGAGAGAAATCAGAGTTTTTTTTTTGGCCAAAGAGAAATCAGAGAGTTAAAAACAGAGAGAGAGAGAGGAATATGCATGCAGGTGGTAGTGACAGAGACACCAGAGAGGCCATTGGATTTTCTCGTAACCTTTTCCTTTCAGGACGTCAGAGACATTAATATTATTGTCTCAATCTTTGTTCTGTTGATATGATTGAACAACGAACATTACCCCTCAATTCTAACTGAATTAATCATAAAATATTTGTAAAGATTCACAACATTATTATAAAATTTTAAGAGTAGTTGCTGAGGTTGTTAATGAAGGCTGATAAAATTGTTAATGACAACCTCAACAGATACTCTTGGGATCCTAAAGTAATTTTATGAATCTTTATGATCGGTTAATTATGTTGCTTGGGATCTAAGGGTAATTTTTCTTTTTTTATTCCTTCTTTTTTTTTCAACTGATTCGACCTTTCATTTCTCATCAATCTTATCCTTCATTTTCCACTTCCTTTTTTTTAAATTATGTTTTCCTGTATTTTATACAGGAAGATCCTATTGGTTGTCAAAAATTAATTAAATACGTAAAAAAGGGTTATTTTAAAATGTGAAGTCTCATTTAAAATTGAAAATGAAGAGGGTCTCATCACTCATGCAATATGTATAAAGGGTAAGTTCGGAATCAACATTTCACAACATGATGAGGGGACAATACGTAAGAGTATTTTTCGAATGATATGTCATAATTGTTGCTCAGAGCAGAATATTTCCAACACGGCTGGAACTTTCTTGTCTCCTCCCAGCCCTTTCTCTTTTTTACAATCCTATCTCATACTGACTAGTAAATTTCATACTGTGTCTAGCATGAACAGTATGATTTTACTCCTTCATTAAAAAATAATTGTGGGCCCATTTTTCAGACGGGACGGGAGCTTAATTAAAATTCACGACTCCTTAGTTTGGGTCTGACTTTGTAGCGCGCGCATATATATATATATGGAGGAACAGGTGTCAGGAGCTCTAAACATGAAGGGGTTTTGGCCGTGGTTTGTAAACGCGATAGAAAAGTACATTTTTGTAGATCGAGATAAATATATGAAGGAGATTATCTGGTTTTACGGGAAAACATTGTTGAACATGAGTTTGAGCCTTGTAGACGCATGAGCCAAACAGACACAATATAAGGTTGTAAGTTTAGATATTTTGTTAATATTATACTGGGTCCATTTGGCAACGCGGTGGAGAAGTACTTATGGGTACTTTCACACAAGTCGAGGCAAATATATGGAGGAGATTGTCTCGTTTTACAGAAAAATACTGTTGAACGTGGTTATAAGTGCTTATGACAATTTATCAAATGGCCCCACTAACTACGAAGATGATTAAGAACATGATGTGTTGGATATGAGTGAGAGGTTAAACTGTGTAAAGTTGAAGCGAAGAAGCTAAATGCATGCGTGGCTAGCTTTTACGTAGAAGAAAAAAATTCTGAGGGGGCAAAAGTAAACAGAAAAGACAAAAAAGGAAGCCAGCTAGGTAATCAAAGAAGAGAATGAACAGCTTGAGTGAAAAGGATAGTGATCAAAAGTGCATTGTATAACTCATCAGGTTTGGACTTTGGAGTAACATGATCTTTCATTTATTCATTCATTCCCTAATCATGATTAAATACATGGAATTTTAGTTAAAGTAGGCTCTAGACTCATAGGTAAGCTTAATACGATCGATTAGCTTAACGTATTATTACATGTAGTCTCATCAATTCTGAAGTTGTCATCAACCCTTAACATGCAAGTAAGATAAATCACTATTCTTTATACGGTCTATTTCCCCTTAATACATGTATAACTTGAAGGGTGAGTTTATTACACGCACCATGCAAAGTTTAAAATAATAAATTGTGCTATTCATCACTATTGAATAATATATTTTTATAGACATGTTCCTCAATTACACATTCTATGGCCGATGCAAGGTAAACAGTATATGATTTATGAATCAACTGGCTTAATATACAATCTATATATTATAAACACATTTGCCCTGTTGATGGTAGAACTTGCTATAATTTTTTTTTATATGAATGCTCATTGGTCTAACTTCAAATATGATGGACCCGTTTGTCCAAGCGTTAGGGCAGCAAAAGGATCGCCTTGAGAGGGGTAAACACACTGTAGAACAATCAGGGCAATCTCCCTGATCCGTTGATTACATATACCTCCTCCTCCTCCTCTATGTGTCCCCCGACGTCGCCACCATTTCAGTGGAGGCATCGCCGCCGAGAGTGGTGGCATCGATGCAGGTGTCGATCACAGAGAGCGATATACGCTGTTGGAACTGGAACGTGTGAACAGGGAGGGGTTGTTGCTGGATGTGGGTTTTCTGTGGCTTTTCTCCCTCATTCACTACTCTCTACAGCTTTTCCGCTTCTTTCTCATCTTCCATTAAAGCACGACATCATCTCTCCCTTAGTCTGAATATTTCTCCCTCATCAACTCACCCCAACTACAACTACCCCCTCAAGCTCTATTGCACCACCATCACTGCTATGTAGCTCCTTATTGTCGGCTTTTCGATTAAACCATTCAAGACTCCCTCTCCCATCCCATTCATGGAAGAAGGATCATTAAGAAAGAAGAGGAAGAACTCGCCGACGAAGGAAATAAGAACTTGCTGGCTGGGGAATTGGAAGAACAAGTCACCAGACTAAGATACGATTCTTTTTATCTCTTTTGTGTTCTTTAAAATATTTTTTCAACTCACCAAAACCTGCCAAATGTTTGAAGACTTTTTAACTCACCCAACAAGATTATCATAGGGTGGCTTCTTTGTTTTAACTTATTTTGGGCATTGGCTTAGTGCTTTGATCTTTAAAAAGCTGAAACTATAACAGAAGAGGAAGTGTTTGATTGCGGGACAGAGGGAAATGGGGTCGTCATTGTCGATTATTGCATTAAATGTCATTGCTGTGAGGGACGTGTTGAGGAGGAAGAGATTTTGGGCTGAAAGCTCTTGGATTTACTGCATACACCGATGGGACATTTATGGGTTTGGGTAAGGAGGCAAAGGGAATGAGGACGGAGGACATTGTTGATGCAAGAGAGAAAGGGAGAAGCATTGAAAATGAAAAGAGAGAGCTTGTGGCAGGTGCTGGTTATCGAGGGAAGGGAGAGCTTGAGGGAGGCGTGTGGGGTATAATGGAAGGAGAGGGGTATAGAATGGTCGTGAGGAAGAAGATTAGAGAGAGAGAGAGAGAGAGAGAGAGAGAGAGGTACAAGTGATGAGGAGAGAGGGAGAGAGAGGAGCCATGTGTACAAGTGCTGGTTACGTGGCATGCTCCTTTTCTCTCTATTCTTAAGGCCATATTGCTATTGTTTTGAAACCTCGAAAAATTTTCAAGCCATAATTCCTTTAGAGGTAATACTTATAGGGTAAAATTGAAGATTAACCCATTTTATTTCTTAAAAAAAGTAATTATTTTTAAACAGAAACTTAAAGTAAGAGTTTATTTGGCTTCACTTCCCAAATCTTGGTTTAGTTTCAAACCCCAGATTTTACCTTAGAACTTAAGTTTTATCCACATATTCATATTTTTTAAGAACTATTTTGGAATAAAATCTCATATTTTGAAAAAATTATTTTCTTTTCAAATCACACCCTCTCTTTTAATAAATTTTTTCCTTTATACTTTTTCTTACCTACGTTTTACCTTGGAATCCGTAAAAAACAAAACTTTCCAAACAAAATCACCTTTTCAAAATCTAGGTTTTGCCTCAAAATCCGTAAAAGCTATTCTCCAAAATCTATCTCTAAAACTTAAATTTTATCTCAAAATCTGTAAAAATTATTATCAAAAGGACTTCCAGATCCACTGCCAAAGTCCCACCCACTCATGATCTTTTCTTACAAAAACAATTTTTTTTTACATCTATACTTATTTTTCTTGAATCTGATTATGGTTTTATTTTTTGGTTTGTCAAGGAGGGAATGGAAGGATATTTTTTCCCCTTAAAAAATTCAGAATGTAAGGATAAATCATTACAAGAGGGCATATGCTTGACGGGATGGTTCCGAACCTGTACCAGCCTGTCCATGAGAGCCAATCACTCTCATCCACGTAGGCTACTTAAGACGCACGTTAGAGATCCTCCCCCTCACCCGTCAAGCCCTGACATGTGGACCCAAATGTCCTCTCTGCCCTCGACCATTTGTTTTCGCTCCTCCCTCTTAACGGTTTCTCTCACACGCATAGTACCCCTTTTCCGTTTGTTAACGTCCCCACCTTACGCCGTTAAGCTCCCTCCCATATAAATACCTTCCTTCTTCACTTCCATCGTTCCTTTTTACTCCGTTCTTCGACCCATACCTGCATCATACCGCCACTATCGTATCTCATTTTGTAATTTGCACATTTTCTTGACGAACCATTCTGTTTCTTTTATATTTTCTCTGTAGAGTTTCGCTTTCTGGCTTGTAGTTGGCCGCTAATGTTCTCCACGTGAAGCTTCTGTCATTTCTACTAAGAAGGAATTTCATCAGCGACGTTGGAGGATTATGATCGGTAACGCACTTGATAGGTCAGTGTAATGAGCTGTTTCTCTTGGACAGTTCTGCTCTGTAACTCTAGCTTTGTAGCTGTAAAAGAAGGCTAAGTTAAATTCACAAATTCAGACCGCCATTTATTTCGTGTCTTTGGAGCTGTTTCCTGCCATTTTAGTTCATAAAAGGTGAGCTTAGCTTTTAAATCTAATTTGTCTTTTCCTTTTGCTTTAATCTTTATTTCTGTGATATGTTTGCATCATCATTAATTCAAATGCGTTTCAGATCCTAAACGATTTGATTACATGTAAAGTGATTTCGCATTTACTTCGATTGATAATAACGCTTGCTCTCTCTCTCTCTCTCGCTCACTGTACTCACTCATCTTTGTTGTTTGATTTTTACCTTAATGATACAGAGCTCCTTTGCTTGTGGCTTTAAAGGACGATGGCGATGGCAAAAGATGAACGTGTGCTGTAAATGTTAAGGGCGAAGCATTGGAAGAAAAAGCCATCTGAAACCTGAAGACCGAAACATTAACTTGACTCTGCGTGTGGCTGTGCTGAGTCTCAGAGGGACAAAGAACAAGAAGCAGTTGAGGTTTGCGTGGTAGGTTGTTTTCGAATAAAAATGGCAGTATTAAATCTCACTTTTCAGTAGAGCAAATATCAGCGCGGAAGTTCTTCCCTGTTCCACATTCTAATGTGCATGTTTCTTTGCCTCATCTCACACCTCTTTCATCCTTCGATATACTTTGATTCCGATCCCAAACGCATTTTGATTTTTCTGAATCCAAAAAACACGAACATATACTACCTTATTATTTTTTTTTTTTTGCCAATACATGAACATATACCGCTAATAGCAGCTCTCTTTTTTTAAAAAATAAATAAACGAAAAAGAAATTGATTAAATAAGCAACTCAGTTTCTCTCTCAAGGTCAGTGGGTGGCTTTTGGGTATCTAGGTGACCGAGGATTGATGTAATTTACACAACAGATAAAGAAAGAAAGAAAGAGAGGAATAGGTTATTGTATTTTACTGGGATTTCGGGTGAGAGCGCAAGGGATGTGTCAGAACCTTATGCTTTGGACCCTTTAGTTCATAATTTCAAGTAAATTAGTGTTATATCACATAAAAAAGTAACTCGTTGTTCGAATTATTTCATATCGTGCAATATTTTAAATCTGCAACACTGCAGAAATTCACGATTACGGAGACAACTGCAAGTTTTCTTCTAAACAAAGTTTTGGCCATTGAAGAATCCTCCTCTTGTGTTGTTTCTTTCTACTTTTGATTGTTGACACGTTTTCCTTCTTTTAGGTTTGGAGACGGCTTTCGCCCTACTCTGATCCCGAGCTCATAGAAGATTGCTTTACCTTTTTCTCTTTTGCTAGGACCATTTTGTTACCCGTGAAGATAATAGATTAGAACTATACTTCTAGTTGCATTCTAACCTCTTGTATCTGTGCTATAACTCATCCTTATTTCGCTACTTTCTTTACCAGCCTAACTATTGCTGTTACTTACAGCAAATAGGAATTGCCTGTCACTGTTTTATTCAATGGAAGTGACTTCCTCCACCCATCAATTTTGTCCTGAATGAATAGGATGTACAAATTGTTCTATAGCCCATTCAAAGCTAATGCTACGGCACTGCGAAGTGCCACCCCCACAATTTTCAAACAGAGAATATGGTAATCATCTAGACCCTTGTAATGAATCATAAATGCTTGTTTTTGTGCAGGAAGAAGAAAAAGGGGTGTAAAAGTAAAGATGTTTACATGCATAGCTTGTACAAAGCAATTGGCGGAGGAGAGGGAAGTTGAAGGAGGAGCCCGTGAGAGTGGCACGCCTAGTACAAAAGAAGCCGTCAAAAGCCTGACGACGCAGGTCCTTAATCCCACCTTCTCTTTTTTCCCCTTCGGCTACAATCTTTGCTTTTGCCGCTTCTTTTTCCTTCTTGGTGAAAACAAACAAAATCATGACCCCGTTAGGCCATTAGGGTCCTGATATAGTGGGGACCATCCTTGTATCTTTTTCGTCCACGTATAACCCATTTACGGCCTAAATTAATATACCACACGGATCCACTCGTATTTAGGCAAACATTGTCTTTGTTCTGGAGGGATGACGCAATTCCATTTTGGTCCCATTTGCTGCTCTAGACGGATGGTCCATTCCTATCTACATGTCCATATATTGGTTTATTTATGAGCGTGTGGTGCCAAGGTAGTGTGACTGACGTGACTATCATGAACTAATCAGCCCCGTCTAGTGGCTTATTCTTTGTCAAGTAGAAACCAATAAGCCATTTGCAACTGGACCTAGGAAGAGCAAATTGACCAGAACCAGATTTAAGATATTGGGTAGAATCTGAAGATATTGGTGGATTTAAGATTATTATAATGATAATGTCGTGTATCTTTTACTGCCGAACGTGCCTAATTTTAACAATTGGCAAATATATTAGCAATTACTTTACCACTAGTATGTACTATATATTTGTATCCTGAACACATCTTTTCCTTTCCTTTCTTTCTCATAAATGCATTTGAATAGCATGTCTTGGTCAAATCTTCTTAAATGCAATAGAGGAACAATAGCGACTACATGCTTCATATTCAGCAGCTGGATTAATGTCGAGAACTGATGCCTCGTTCAGAAGGGCCTGCCATAGTCATATTCCAAGTGGCGTCCTTGAATTCTTGTCGACCGATTATTTTTCAAAACTTTGCCATTACTATATGTTCATGAAAAAGAGAAATTTATATCGGTGACATCCTTGGATTGTTTTTGCAGCAAAAATGTTTCCCACGTCATTTAGTTAACCGATTTTTGACACTATTTTTGTGCATATTTTTAGACCACTAAAAACTCTCTTGCTCTTCTGACATCTGCATATTAATTACCTCAATCAATTTTCTGTGCAAGTATAAGCTCGACACAAGGCTAATAGCGAGATCAGACACCTAGTTTCAAATATAAAAATCGAGGCATGTACAGAGGAACCTCTAGGATGCTTATCCCAACTATTAGATATCAAATGTCCCTAAACGCACAGAAATATTGACAAGTAACTGTGGCCCGAAATTAGTGAAGGGTCCTACAATTAGGAATGATCCTTTATTGGACTGCTTGGTTCGTATCAGCGAATTTGAGATTCTTTTAATAGACTCGACATTCAGGGATGTTGTCATCCACTTTTATACTCCGGCCGAGTACATCCTCCAGCAGTCCAGCTGTAAAGGTGTTGCATGATGCTTTGAAAATGACCTAAGCTTCAAACCTTGGACTCCATGGGGTTTCCTCCGGATTTACTTTTTAATACATTTTTCAAAAGTTTCAGATTCGGTTTCCCCACTCTGCATTGTGTGCCATTTAACACACACTTCTCTGCTGTTATGTTCTGTTGTCATTCGAGGAGGACACCTCTAAACAATTATTTAGCTTATTTCATTCTCAGTTTTTCTTTTTCTTTCCTTTTCTTTTAAATTTCCAATTGTCCTCGTTTTCGTCCAATTCAAATCAAGATGATGCTTCTGGTAGGGAGAATTTAGTTGCATGGTTTGTCTAGTTTTAATTTAATGGCAAGTAGAAAAAACAGTTCACTGTGCCCTTTTCAGTTACTGCGCTCACTCAGTGTTTCGGATGCTCTATTTTTTTTAAAAAAATATTACACAGGGGCAAGGAAAAACTTAAAGCAATTAGTGGAATAGAAACCACACCCTCTCACTAATAAAGATGAGTTTCATGCCACTCGGCCATGAAGCCATTGCCTGTTTTGGAAGCCTTTAACATCTCAATAGGATATAGGAAAAGATTCTTAAATAGTCTCCACTCCCAATCTACTTAGACACAGGATCTTTGGGGCTATGCTGCACTCCCAATCTCCCTAAGAGTGAAATGCTTTCAGTTGAAGTTAGCTGAACTTAAAAGTGGGCATGTAAAGGTGTTAGGCCAAATGAACCTTTATACATGGTTTTGATCACTTGAGACTGGCTCAAGTGATGAGAAAAGAGTGAGGTATAGTGGTTCTGTGTTCAAACCCTCTTGATGTAATGAAAAGAAAGATTATGGGCCTTGAAAACAAATATCTCTATTTGTCTTGTAATATCATTTCATGTTTCTCCCATCTCACGAATAAACTTAGAGAAGTTTTCTTTTGTAAATTATAAACATTTTGAACAGAAAGTGACTTGCACCCACTTTTGCTTGATGTCCAATATAATGTTTTCTTCTGTTATTTCTAATCTGATTAGAGCTTCTAATGCATACTGGCTGTGGTTCAATTAATGTATATGCAGATAAAGGATATGGCCCTTAAGTTTTCATGTGCCTATAAACAATGCAAACCTTGCACAGGATCCAGTAGTTATAAGAAAGGGCAGAGACCGTATCCAGATTTTGATACCATCTCTGAAGGAGTTCCATACCCTTGTATAGGAGGAGCAAGCTCAAGTTCAACCCCTGCATGGGACTTTATCGGCTCCCATTACCCGGCTGGTAGATCTGACCAGAGATTTGCTGGGCCATTTTGTGGTGACCGAACCCCACGAGGACGCGAATCGGCATCAGTCTGTGATGTAGTGTTGGAAAAAGAGGATGAGCACAAGGAGTGGATGGCACAGGTGGAACCGGGGGTTCACATTACATTTGTGTCTCTTCCTAATGGGGGAAATGACCTCAAAAGAATTCGCTTCAGGTATAACTAACTATAAACAATGTCTCGAACCTTCTGATGGATGTGTCCCATGTTTCGCATAGCATGTGGCCCTTGACAATACCTTATCTGTAATGCGTTCAATTTCTTGGTAGGATATAGAGAATATCTAGAAATATATCCTATCTTCTAGCTCTATTTTTGAAGAAGGCCTTAATCCTTTTCAAAATGTAGGAGAGTTTAGTTATTTAAGTTATAAGTATGATGTTGAAGCAAAGGCTGACAACAGTGAGCATTTGAATTTGCAGCCGAGAGATGTTCGATAAATGGCAAGCTCAAAAATGGTGGGGTGAGAATTACGATCGAATCATGGAGCTCTACAATGTCCAGAGATTCAATCGACAAATCAACACTCCTACGAGATCTGTAGATGAGGTAAACTAAAACGTTGCATTAGGCGTTATTTAAAGACTCCACTTTTAAATTCAATGTCTCGCCCACCAAAAAAGAGTGAGAACTACCCTTGAATTCTCTTTGCATGACAAATGTTGACACAGCTAAATTGAAAAAAAAAAAAGGAGAATTGCATTTAGGTCCCGTGATAGTAAATTAATTACTCTAAGGTTCCAAGAGGTTGTTAATAATAAGCCGATGAGCACATTGATAAGTGAAGCAACTACCATTAACAACTTTTTTGGCCCAAAACATGGTGTTAGATGACAGATTATCTCATAATTTCTATTAACACGGTCCTCTTTAAACAGCAGAGAGATTCTTCATTCTCGAGACTAGGATCCGCAAGAGACAGCCCCATGGGTTCATCATTAGACAAAGAATGGACGCCAAGGAACTATCCTAAAACCCCAGGAAACAGAGGGTACCACCCTTCAGAACTTTCGGATCAAGGTGGAGGACACCATCTCCAGGGGGGTTCATCGTTTGAAGCATCACGTACAACAACCTCTTCTAGAGATGAGCCTTCTATTAGCAATGGCAGTGACATGGAGGCAGAATGGGTAGAGCAAGATGAGCCAGGAGTTTACATTACAATCAGACAGTTACCGGACGGCACAAGGGAGCTTCGACGTGTCAGATTCAGGTATATTCCTCACTTTCTGTTTCATCTCCTTCAGGTGATCCAAGGATTAGAATTATTTTCATTTCATTATTATTGATGGTGTTTGTGAATTCGTGTGAAGCCGCGAAAGATTCGGTGAGGTCCATGCCAAGAACTGGTGGGAGGAGAACAGGGAAAGAATACAAGCTCAATACCTTTGAATTGAAGCCTTCTACCAAAAAAAAAAAAAAGGGGAAAAGGTGGGATCCTCAATTTTTGTTTTTCCGACTTCCAGACCGTAATGGAGCGAGTTTTTTACATAGAAAATTGAGTTTCCACCAAATCATCTCTTATGATGATTCATTCCATCACGTCTACCCCTCCGTCTGTCTCTTTTTTCCCTACTGGCATCGTTTTACCAAATATAGTGGCTCTTGCCTCTTACATTCATTATCACCATCTCTTCTAAAATTTCCCTCATCCACAATTGTGCCTGACTGTTTGCTGTATATAGCGGTCTCATGCACAACTCAACATTGTTCCTCACCCGAGTGTCGCTGTCCCCATTTTTACTTTAGTGTGGGCATCACGTTCTCTTAATCATACCATTACCACAAAGAATGGTGCTATATGGCAAATTAAAGAATAAACTACATGTTTAATTATCTAAATTCACATAAGGCTTTAATGCAATTTTAATCCTGTTACTGCTATTAATTTTATTTAACAGGAAATATTCATTTCACAAATTTAAACAATGATTTTGTAGTTAAATGATATTGAATTTTGTTTCTTTATGTAATTTTAAAATTTAACTATATAGTAATTTATAATCATTTAAATTTGTTGAATCAGCATTTTTTCCTTAGAAGAAACCAAACCTTACATTAATGCCAAATGTATCCTTTGGCCATTAATAAATTTTGACGTAACTTTCAATGAAAGATTTTCTCCTTTGGCCAAGGCACATGCGAACCCATATTTTTTCAGATATGGGAACGCACATCTTAAAGTAATCAATCTCGTACGCCCAAAATATAAAGACTTGGTTAAAATATTTTAATTTCAACATGATCTTGATATTCACCACTCCCAAAATATAAAGATCTAGTTAATTATGTTCATCTTTACCCTGGGTTTTCTGTTTCAATGCCTATGATGTATGATTAGAGTAAAAATATAGTAGCTTCGAAATATCATTTCAAATTTTCAAAAATTAAAAATCTGACCACTTATCAAGTCAGGTTCCACCGGTCCTGAACGCATTCAAATTCCGGTTTAGTCTGGTTTTTTAACATTGTTTTTTACTCCTGCCTATAATTCTTCACGTTTTATTGTTTCACATAACGAAGCTTAATCAATTTAACGCATAAATAACCACATCTATGCTCTAGTTGCCAATAATTACAAGGTCAGCAGATTTAGAAATAATTTAATAGAAAAAACATAAAATGACCATTTTATTTACGATTTTAAGGAAAGCAAACCGAGAAATGTGATTGAATGAATAGAAAACAAAAATTCTTACATAGGAACGATGCATGCAGAAATTGACGGAAAACCATTCCGACAACCCTACCTTGATAGAAAGGCAAGAAAGGATGAGCATTTCGAAAAAGGCGACAATCACACCAAATTACCATGTCATTAATTAATTAGCGAACAGAATACAGCGTAGGAATGAAAAGCTTTATTCAGAAAATGTCCAGAGGTTAAAAAGGCAAGAAGAGAGTCGAAGCTCAGGGGATATATATATATATATATATATGTATATTATATCCCAACACAGAAAACAGAAGGGAAGGGCTATGGCATGTAGGTTATACTTACAGAACACACTCGCTCATCAGCATAATTCATGTGGTGCCGACTGTCCTGCATCGGCTCAGCTCTCATATCATCCAGCAACTTTTCTTGAGTAAGCTCTCGCAGCTGGGACCTCTTGGGCGGGCTTGAGCAGAAAATTTCGAGATTCAGCAATCCAATGCCCTCCGGCCTTCATAGGAGGAGGTGCACCCACTGATTGTCTTCGAGCACTAACTGCCATATTAGCCAACTTATCAGCTGTTTCCGAAACCCCACGTACAGTGCTAGTCCTTCCCTTGTTCATACAAGCTGTCACCCAACAATTCCTTTTTAGTTATCAATTGCAGAAAACCGCTTTAATAGCTTTGATAGACTCAGTTGCAGTCAAATAAAATCAAATTACTGAAGCAACATATTTAAATCTAACACACAAATGGCTTACTTGGGCAGTACTTTCCTTGTGGTCGATATTTTGGTTGTTTGGTAGTCTTCAAGGACTTGTCAGTCTTATTTCCATCCTACGAGAATAGCAGAAAAATTGTCAGCACTAGTGCACTACTAAAAGCACGTGAGACTTGTTGCAATAGATAAAAGATACTTAAATACAGTAAAAAAATTAATGGGTGAACAGGGAAATTGTCAGCAAAGGTAGATGTGGATGGATTTCACAAATGGATAGCAGAATACAGAAATATAGACGAAGCATCTACTGACTGGTACAAAAAAAAAAAAAAGACCTCATTTGCCATATCCAGCTTCCGCTGCACACCTGTAACAACATTCAGAAGATGAGAACCTCATAGACAATGCACACAGCCACACACACCGGGAACACGGGATCCACTAAATATAGCCTAGCATAGTGTTTGGAAGGGAAACAATGGATTTAAATGATCTTTCCAAACTCCTTCAATTTGGAGAAGAGGATGTGGGGAGGGAAAATTCCTTTAACAAGACAAGGGGAGGACCCCCTTTCTTTAAAAGCAAACGGGGGAGGACAGAAAAATCCCTCCCCTTCCCTCCAACCAAGCGGAACAATGAAAAAGGGCTCCAGTTTCACCCTCAAGCACACAAGTAGTGATCTAGGCAAAATAAAACCATATTAGTTGGTTAAAACAAAACAGCGCACCTGTAGTTAATGAAGGATGTAACTTTGGGGAGAAATGGTTATTGGTGAGCTTTGAATTAGACAAAGTGCAAGAATATCTCTTGACCCCTTGCCGATCCAGTGATCCCCTTGTTCCAGCTGCAACAGAATTCTTTAGTATGCCTCAATTACACCATTAGAAATCTTGACTGAACCAAAATAAAAAACACAAACCAGTTGGAGGCATCCTAGCTACTGCTTTGGTGCGAAGGGATGGAGGAATGTAAAAACAACCCTACAACAAACAAAAATCGGAATTAAACCATCTTATAGAAAGCAGCTGCAGAGCATACTCTCATTGATGTATAAAGAGACGTTATGATTTTAAATGCAATCTAGAAAAATTAGTTCATGGAAAACCTGAAAGAAAGGATGTTGGAGGGCCTCTGCAGCTGTTGGCCTCTTGCAAGGATCCCATGAACAAAGTGACTACATGGGCAGCAGATGCAAACCAAGGAAGTGCAACGCATTAGTAATAGAAGTAGAGAAAAAGACTGAAACAACACTGGAAAAAAGTACTTACTATAACAAGGTTGATTGCATCAACACTAACCAACGGGATCAGGGTAGAAAGATGTACACCAGGAAGCTGAAATTTTAAATTTTCACTATTTAGTGTGAGTCACTCCTTATCCAAAGATATAAAAAATGGCAGTAGAAAATACCCAACAATATTCAATTCCCAAGTTGAGATAAGTTGCACTAAACATAATCTAAATTCAACACCATGTGCCAAACCCCTAATTGCCCAAAGCAGGGGAAGCTAACCTCAGGGAACTGATAGTTAATATCCCTGGCCAGTTTAAGCCCATCAATCCAGGATTCAATGGTTGGACTGCCTATCACACCACATATTTTGTAGATCTCATCTGCCTCACTGCGGAAAAAAATGTCATTTCCAAAAGGCAGTCAGAAAACAAGTTGCTTCAAATACATATATACCATGAACTTGTAAGGGTCATGTGCGAATATGCAACAGCAAATAAACAAAAGGAAAACATCCAATCCAGTAAAATGATTATTGACAACATATTGCATCCAGTCCCAAGTGACATAGTCCATCTGGTTTTTAATATTTCATTTATAATCACCTTACACATTAAGTAAAATAGGAGTTGGTTACATACTTGTTAGGTTTGTGCTTCTATAAATTGTCCTTGTTAAATACATTAAATTTCAATCACGTAACACATTTCCAAGAACAAATATGCTTCCCAACACTTTATCTCCTCATGAAATAAAACAAACAAGTACACTATTTTTAATAGCAGAGCAGACAAGCAGGACATATATGGAACTACTGAAGGACCAGAATGGTATTTACTAATGAAAATACGATGGTTCTTTCTTGGTCAACAATGATACAGTCTAAACTCATCAATTGGTAAGTTAGGGAGTAAGGTAAAAGAAAGAAGACTCATACTTGATCCCCGGAAAAAGAGGACGGAGTGTGAACAGTTCAGCCATTATAGCACCCATCGCCCACATGTCTAAAATCAGACAATGTAAATAAATAAATTAGTTTTGCGCTAGTCATGTAGCATCATTCTCGGTAAAGGATTAGTCAATTACACAAATGATATTATCCCATGTTAAATCACTCACCAACTTTGGAGGTATACACGTAAGACTGAAGCAGCACTTCAGGTGCACGATACCTAACCAAAGATCGTCATACAATTTATGGCTCACCCAGGTAATAATCGAGATAAATACATTATAAATTAAAGACACCTACCACCGTGTGGAGACATATTCAGTGTAGGGTGGTTGGGAACTGATCTCACGGGCAAGACCAAAATCAGCAATCTTTATGATATCCTTGGAGACCAGCAAATTTTCTTCAAGTAATAATGTACTCATGTCAAATAAAAAATAAACTTTATGGTAAAATAACATTCTATAAGTGCATATGACCAGGAATCTCATCAACCCATGCCCTATAACAAGGCAAATTTGATGGATTAGCAAGCCAAATTTACCTTTGAAATAAAGGGGAAAAACAAAAGGGATTATTAATGAGAACCAACCCTTCACATTTATTAATTTGATTGCCAGTCAGTTCAGTGGTCAGTGATAATGGGTTTTTCCATTAAATATTACCTTATATCTACCAAAAGCAATAACAACTTATTACCCGGCTTCAGGTCGCGATGAAAGTATCCACACTGGTGCATGTATGCAAGACCTTGGAAAACTTGAAAACACCAGTTTCTAACTTCACTTTCAGAAAACATCTTTTCCCTGTCTTTCATGAGTTGGTACAGATTGCATTCCTACATCACCCCAAATGCCATAGGTAACCTATTATTATTACTACTATCATCCTTACATCAAACTTGACATAATGCCATATGAAATCGCAACTTACCATGTACTCAAAAACAAAGTACAGAATGTCATTTTCCCAAATAACTTCCTTCAGCTTGACAATATTTGGATGATTCATTCTCCGTAACGACTGCCAAAAAAGAATTCATAAAACTACATATAGCTGAACAAAACATT
>JANTPZ010150444.1:0-16875 GCA_025593235.1 Vachellia pachyceras | reverse complement strand
GGGAAAAAAGTAAAGACATGGTAAATTGGATTCTCATGTGCCATGAAGACATTGGATAAAGTGAAATTCATATAATGTATCAGTCATCACTATGAGTTAGATAACTATTAAAAAATTATTTACACTAACTATTTATAATAAATATGTATTGGTTTTCTTATAACATTTTTGTAATCATGTGTACATTGTAACCATACCTAGTGCTTGTTTGTGAATGCATTTTGGAGCTTTAGAATGTATTTCCACTCAAGTCGAGACAAAACTCATCTCACATACTTATCTTAGAATCCGTAAATCGTTCTCTCAACGGATTTCCAAACAATCACTAGTGTATGTTTGAGAATCCATTGGAAGAATAATTTCATACAAGCCGATATAAGTATGTGAGAGGAATTTTATCTCGACTAATGTAAATGTGATTCCAAACATGATTGTCAAACATGCAAACAAATCTTCTTAGAGCATGTTTGGAGCTCATTTAGGGCTTGTTTGGAAACCTAGGTTTCACAGAATTCGAAAAGTGATTTATGTTTGGGAAGTTATAGCTTTTACGGATTCCGAGGCAAAAAAGTGGATATGAAAGAGGAAAGTAAGAAAGAGAAAGAGATAAAAAGTAGGAAAGAGAAAAGAGGAAAAAGTAGGAAAGAGAAAACCTAGGTTTCAAATCTAGGTTTGTAACCTAGGTTTTGCATAATTGCTCCCAAACGAGCCCTTACAAAACCTAGGTTTTGATCCAAAATATAGGTTTTATCCAAATACAAAATTTTTTTATGAAAGCCATTTTGGATACAAAATATTGATTTGAAACCTAGGTTTTAAAAAAACTATTTTCTTGTTAAATCACACAATTCATCCTAATAAATTTTTATATTTCCCACTTTTTCTGTTTTTCTCTTTTTTCTTTCATACTTACTTTTTGCCTCGAACTCCTTAAAGCCAATAACTTCCCAAGTACAATCACCTTTTAAAACCTAGTTTTTATCTCGGAATCCGTAAAAGCTATTCTTCCAAAATCTATTATCCAAAACCTATGTTTTATCTTTAATTCCGTAAAAACTATTCTCAAACAGTCTTCCAAACGAACCCTTAGTGCATGTTTGGAAAAACTTTTTCCCAACGGCGCACGCAAGTCAAGATAAAATGCATCTTAAAATCCTTAAAAAGTATCTTGATATCCGTGAAATTATAGAGAAATTCGTAAAATCATCTTGGAATCTTTAAACTCATTTCTCCCAACGGATTTTTCAAAACAGTGTGTTTGGGAATCGATGTGAGAAATGAGTTTACAAATTCTGAAATGATTCTACATATTTCGAGATGATTTCACGGATATCAAATACTTTTTACGGATTTTAAGATGTTGGGTCCGTTTGGTAAAGCGGTAGAGAAGTACTTTTACCATTTACGATGTAAATGTATGAAGGAGATTATCTCGTTTTACGAAAAAACACTGTTAAGCATACTTTTGGAGTGTTGAGAAGCTTTCCCAAACATCCCCTTTTTTATTTTAACTTACGTGTGTATAGTTGGAATTTTTTTTTAAACATGCACTTGATTTTTTTGCCAATAACATAAACTTGTTGGCAATACCAGGTGGATCCCACCACATCCAATGATGCACTATTTGTAGAATTTATCCTTCGATTTTAAAAATGTTCGAATGCCATTTTCAAATTTGAAATGTTCAGCCAATACTGAAAGTGAAACGACGAGAGAGGGAGAGGGAGAGGGAGAGGGAGAGGGAGGCTGAAGTGGGCACGCTACGCGGACGCAGCTTTGGAAAAATAAACCTCCACCCCTATGATTTTAAATGAATCTTGAAAGCAAAGTGGCGGCATGCCACCTCCACCCCTATGGGCCCCACCTTCCCATACCTCTTTCTTAAACGTTAAGCGCTTTTGGTCAAAACCAACGAGAAAATAAGCGCCTTTGCAGCCATTGCCCGGCCTGCCCGGCAAATGCTCTTACCATTTCGGGATAGGGGCAGTACAGGCCGAGGCGGCTATGCAGTAAAATTTATTTTATCATATTTATAATTTAAATTTTATATAATTTATATTTATATTTTTTATTTGTTATTTTAAAATTTTATTATTAGTATGATTTATACTGAATATGAATATAATTGAATATTTGTTAAATTCAAAAGTAAAATTAATTATATTTAAAATATTTTTCTAAAAATTTAAATGATTTAAATAAATCGATCTTCCTCGTACGGTCAAAGGAGGCTGAAACGAACACGTATAGAATAAGAGAAGAGGCATTCCCAAGTCAACAAAACATTTGCATGTGCTTTCCAAATGGCATCGTCACGTTATTTGCCAGCTTTTGCACTTTGACGATTTCAAGGAGAGTTTGGCAATGGCGGTCGGTGGATTTCAGTTGAACTAAATCCCAACTACAATTTAATTTTTTTAATTAAAAACCTACAATTCAATTTTAATAACTTCTTTTATAGCATGCTCTGCTTTTTTTTTTCCTAACTAAAAAGGATATTTGATCATTTAACTTTACATTAAATTATACTTTAATCCTCTACATTTAAAAGGTACAATTTTAATATTTTTATCTTAAAGCCTTGGTGGGATATACTTATTCGGTAAATTTAAAAGGTGATTTTACAATTAAATGTTGATAAAATACAATTAAAGTTTATTGTTTAACATGATAATTTTTTATATTTTGAAATATAATCATGGTTTATTTTAAATTGATACTTAACGCAAACTTAAAGAACTAAATATATACTTTAATTATTTTTTTGGTAATACTAGTGACCCCACTAAAAGCTGATGACAGTTTAAAAAATATAGTTTGGAACAACATTTCCAGAAGTCAAACGCACGTTTAACATTATTTTTTCATAAAATTGGATAATCTCATCTACATATTTACCTCGATTTGCATAAAAATACTTCTACACCGCGTTTTCAAACCGCCATGAATGGAAAGTTGAGCAATCTCTCTCTCTCTCTTACTTTTCTTCCCGTAATATGACGGAGCCATTTTCTTCATCCATAGTTTTACCTTTAAGATCAGGGCTTACTTGGAATAGGGTTGAACAATCTTGTTTCAAGTTCCACACCAAAAAGGGTCAAAAGGGATACTTTTTTCAACTCACGTTTCATTGTATCACCTTTTTTTTTGTTCTCTGAAATTTAATTGTCTATGTTATAAAATGATTTTAATTGATTTTAAATGAAGTGTTGATAATTAACATAACTGATTAATAATTGATTAGTAGTGAATGGTAGTAGCTTACAAAACCTTGATACCTAATTTATAAAAGATTTTTATCCCTACAATTATTTATATCTATATCTATAATTTATTTTGAATATTTTTTTAAAATTAACATTTATTAAATTAATCTTTAAATACTTAATATTATTTCTCGGTCTGGCAAGTTGCTTTTTTTTGTTTGAAAAAGTTTAGATGAGTTCGGTCCCGTGGCTCATCAAGGTCAGAGCATACCTCCAGGTTCAAAGAGTGTTTATAAAGATAATTACAGATCACCCACCAATAAGATCCTTATATGGGCAATAAAATTTAAATTTACAACCTTATGAGCTATGAATCAATTGGACTAATATTCGCGGGCTGCAAGTTGCTTTTGCCCTGCGCGTAAACCCAGTCTTTGGGTCCGTTTAGAAAAGCGGTAGAGAAGTACTTTTATGTAAGCCAGGGTAAATATGTGGAGGAGATTGTCTCATTTTACAGAAAAATACTGTTGAACGTATTTTTGGGTGAGGATTAAGTGTTTTCAAACAACCACTCTACCTTTCCTTTGTACGACTGTTATAGCGGGCTAGCGGCAGCTTCGAATACGTATGTTGATAGAGTTCTCTAGGGAATGCCTTCTGATAATTACAATGGGCCAAAATGGGCCGATAATAACATTTTTGGAGTTTAATTTAAGAAGCCCATTAGATATTGGAGTCCTCTCTCTATTTTCAATGTTTGTTATATAGAGCCCAACAACTCCAATTTAATCATCAAATTTTAAAAACTCATCCTCTTAATTAAAAAAGGGAGGGATCTATCAAAAAATATCAGTTAAGTTGGTAAGAAATTGACTCAGCCCACAATATCATGAGTTCTCTTCTCGCTGCCGACATGAGGACCTTACTAGTGATCGATTTGTAAGTTAACTCACCTAAACTTTCTTATACAGAAGGGTTTGATTTAGCAAAATGAACTAGACCTTTCCATTTTTTTTTTGAAAAATAGTGTGGACCTTGCTACAAAGAGTAACAATGTTAAGTTACATTTAGCAGTCTTGACATTTTTACTCAGATTTTGAATGTTCACACATGTTTTTACACCTAAAAAATATGGTGCTAGACACACTTTTAACAAAAAGTTCATAGTATTTTTAATTTTAACCCTGTGTTTATTAATGTAATGAACATTAAGTTAAAAAAAATGTCCCAGAATGTGGCTTTGTAAAAGGACTTTGGAGTGAGAAATGCCCCCTCTGTTGTCCTCAGTTTTGGGCTCTTTCTAAATGTATTTTTGTTTGTTTGGATCATTAAATTTTACACAAAATGGATGACAATTTGAGATCTTATGGTCAAAAAATAATTATGTTTTCAATTTTTTATGATTTGTCAAAGATTCTGAAGGCATCAACCCTCTCAATTTTAGCGTGTTTAACTTTGAAAAATCATTAAATATTGAAACTACAACCATTTTTTAAGGGAAGTTGAGACCCCTTCCATGTGAAAAGAAAGCCTTTAGGAATTTTTCTCAAACCATGGAAGTTGGCATTGATAATTTTATTAACTCTGTCATAAAATTAGATAATTTTTCAACTTTATTCCTATTTAATATCCACAATAACTTATAAGAATAAAGTTAACACAGGGTAAAATTTATTCACATAAAAAATCTAATAAGATGACTTACAAATATACCCAAATAAAATATTCGCTTTGTGCCATATAAATAGTACCAAATGGGAAAATTAAATCATTTTAACTTGTATATTTAAAAATTATTTAGAAAAGAAACAGAATTTATTAGATGGACTTTCATACGCTATCTCATCATGTTATATATAAGTGTTATAAAATTGACAAATTAAAGTTGAAGAGTAGAAGAGGAGGAAAAGAGGACAAGAAATTGGAAGATGAAGTAAAGGGGCATTTCTCATTCATTTGTGTGTAAGAATCCTTTGCACATAATCCCTATTTATAGACCTCCAAACATAGAAGACAAACCTAAAGATTTATAAGGAAATTTAAGTAACATAATGGTTACATCTGAAGGCTATAGAACGTACATAAATCAAACCCAAAATTCAGTAACATAAATCACATAATCTAATTTCAACCCAAAATTTCTTTTTCCAAAAGTCATTCCATCAAAAGTTTACCTCTATCTGGTGTGTTTGGGAATTCCGTTTAGAGAAAGGAGTTTACGGATTCTGATGTATTTTACAGATTTCCAAATATGTTTTTAAGGATTTCAAGATGATTTTTATAGATTTTGAGATGGTTTTTATAGATTTCAAAATGGTTTTATCTTGACTTGCATGTACCGTTGGGGAAACGGTGTCCCCAAACAAGCACATCATAGTTTATCCAAAATGAGCTCCTGAGATTTGTCTTAAATTGAGACCCGTTTGTTCAATTTTTTTATTTTTTTTTCATTTTTTACTGTTTAGTATCTTAACCAATTTTTTTTTTTTACTATTTGAATATTTCTTTAAATTCGGGCAAAAAAATTTACACTAAAACAGTACCAAATTTTTCAAATCACAAGAAGCATAAAAAAAATTAATCATAGTAATAACGGTAGTGAATAATAATTCTAATTGTATTCTTACAAGAGATTCAACATTTTAATTGCCCCTTCAAAGTAGTTGTCCTGGTCCATGTCAATGGTCTGAACAGCATCGCCCCGGCTGAAGATGATGGCATGATTATGATTTTCTGGCTTTTCTTCTCCAAGTTTCATGGGACCTGGCAACTTTATACGATATATTTCAACCTCCTTGTCCAATTCTTGGTCATACTTGACAAGAACTGAGTAATACTTCTTTTCATCCATTCCAATGGCAACCTCATCAACATAAGCAACACGAAGTGCTTCATTATTTCTCATCAGAAACTGTATTTCATCAGCACGAGGGTCCTTTTCCTTCTTCTGAGGCCCATACATCTGGCAAGCAACCACATATGTGAATTTCATCAAAGCAGTTCCATGTTCTTGGCCTTTAAACAACAAACTCACAGAACTTTCTTCTTGAAGATCCATTTCTGATGCAGAATCCAGAAAAGCCAGTAACTTAAGGACTCGATAATAATACATGATTCCTCTAACAGTCCTTGACAGTGTTTGACCTCTGTAAGATGCCCAAAGCCTCAGATCTCTTAGCTTATCAGTCCATTTATCACTTTCTCTAAACATCCCCTCTCGCCGCATCCTTTCCATAAAATTCTTCCACTCATCATCAAAAGTTGTCTGCAAAGAGGATAACATCGAAATGCCATCTTCATTCTCAGTTCTTAGTTGTTCTTCGCTGTATAAAACGTCTTCAGTACAGTACGGGGTGAAAACACTGAAAGCCATAATTTTCTCAACCCGAGGAGCACGAAGCATTTTCATAAAAAGTGAGCTACTCAAGAATGAAATCCTCCTCCTAGCTTCAAGATTTACAGGAACATTTTGGATCAAATCTCTGACATTCCAAGAGTTTGGTGGGAGCTGCAACAGTTCAACCTCTCTATCAGATATGATATCTTCTTCCCTAAAAGACATGATTATCTCATTCCATACCAAAGAAAACTTGGTGGCCTCAAATTGGTTAGATTCAAGTTTCCTGTAGGGCTGGATAACTCCATACCTGAGCTTCAACCTTTGGATAGCATCCTTAAGCTTGTTCTTAAGTGTTCCTCTTGTATTTAACTTTTGTTTCTTTGGCATAAGATTGAATGGGATTGAAGTAGCGGAAAATTGGAATCTCAATCGCAAATTCTTTGCTTTACTAGATGACTTAACAAAGTTGCTTCCGAGATCGATAGGCCACTTCAGCTGCTGAAAACACCGTTTATGCAAAAAGTATTCATTTATAGCATCATAATTTCTCCAATCACTGTGAGGAGAAGTTCCATGCTTGTTACTATCTATCTCAGCCTTCATCTTTTCATAAATTGGCTTAACCACAAAGTTCAGGAACCCATTATCCCCGGTATTCTCATCTATGTAATCCTCCAAGATCTTGTTCATCTCCATGGCCATGTGATGGAAAATATAGCAGAGGCATTCAGGGAGAAGTCGAAGATTTGCAGCCTCACCCCAGATGAGGAGATAGAGGGAGACATAAAGAAGATCTCGTGGCTTATCATCGCAGGCCCCTCGGCGCCGATCGGAAATCCAAATGTTGGATTGAGTTCGCAAATAAGAACACCAATCTGTGTAGTTCTTCAAGAGCTTCTTCAGGAATCCTCGCAGAACAGTGGCATCCAGAGTTTCAATGTTATCAGGAGGAGGGTTCAAACGCATCTGGCCATTTGCTAGGTGAAGCACAAGGTGTTCTCTCTGGTTCCGAACATTTTCTTTCTGGAAGCCAAAGAAAAGGCCGAGCCAGTCGAGAAGGTCCATGCCAGGCAGCCATTGATTGAAAGGGGGCTTACGGAGATCGCCAACGGCACCAAGAGCGGCTACAACAGCACGTACCTCCGGGAGCCGGAGAGAAGGGTGGTCGGCGAGGAGATTATGGACGGGAATTATGTTGTATACGTCATCTTCCGGCCGGGGTCGGCTGTGAGTAGAAGCATGGTGGCGACGTGGGCGCAGACTCATAGTATCTAATGAGAGGGAAGAACAGAAGCATAAGCATGTGAATTTTTTGAAGGCTTTTCCATCCATGCATGCAAAATTCTAAATATTACTAGAAATTATATTTTATTTTTAGTCATGATTTATATCATTATATATAACACAATTTCCTTTTTCGTACAGGAAGTAAATTTTATTTCAAAAGAAAAAGAAACCATACATAGGGACGTGTTTGGATTTAGGACTCTTGAGAAATAACCAACAGAAATCTGGATCGGAAGACCACCAAAATGCACATGTATGTTAAAATCTGCACAATTTTAATGTATTTTTTAAAAAATTGAAAAAAATTAACATCGCACCATTTTATAATCGTGAAATACCATGCTATCACTCATTTCACATAGAAATAAAAAATAATTTGAGATGAGTAGCATATCAAACAAGGAAATAAAAGAAAGCTACTGAAGCTTAAGGAAAGGGAGAAAATCACATACCTATACATATATGTAATTAAAATGTGTTCATATTTAATGTCTGACAGTGTATTAATTTTATGTTAGTTATTCGTGTTTGCACCTCTAATTTAAAAACAAAATAATGCAAAAAAGGGAGAAAATCATGCAACTATACATATCTATGGCATGTTCGAATTGCTCCATGAGTGGAAGAATGGGAAAACTCAACGAGAAGTTGAGCCTATACAATGGAAGGGATCTGTTCATTATAATAAAATAAATCAATATTCAAATCCCTTCTAATTAAGATGTGTCCACATTTAGTATCTCATAGTGTATTTATCGAATAAAATATTACCTCCATGGTAAATATATATAGATGTGTCCCAGTAAAACAAAAAAAAAACAAGACGCACCTACTTGTGAGAGAAGTGGCGCTGTGGAGCTTGTGCAGTAAGAGGTGAGAGCAAAGAGAGAGAGGGAGGGAGAGAGAGTGGGGTGAGAGCTGTGACAATGGTATCATATGTGCTCTCTTTGTTATATGTGAGATTCTGTCAATTCATTTCTTAATGTTTAAGCAGTCATATTTATATAAGTATCGTATTAGAAAAATAACGTAGCGAGTTCAACAGAAATCTTTTTTCTTCTTTAAAAAAATTGTTCAAAAGTCAATTTAATCAATTAAGGGAAAATCGCATTTGAATACGTAGAAGTTAGGAAATAACAAAAAAGTCCACAGAAATATAGACACTTATTGAAGAGTCATTTGAAACCTCAGTATCATTTACTGTTCTTGTGGATTGATCATTGTGCCATTAATGAAAATCAATTCCGCCTTCCCCCGTTACCCAATTATAACTGAGGGTACAATGGTATTTATATATATAGACTATATTTTAAAGAGGTCTCAAGCTAAGGGATTCTTTTGTAGGATTTCTAAATTCTAGGAACTTTTTTGTTATTCCATGTCTTCTATGGCACCCAGATGCAATTTTCCCTTTCATCAATTCCCATCTTGGCATGTGAAAAAGATATACGAAAGGGGAAAATGAGAGGTGGATGAGGCTGAAAGGGGAGGCAGCGCAGTCGGCTCCTACGTGGACGCAACTTCAAAAACGTGTGCGCAAGCAAAGAGGATGTAAGCTTCTGAACTGTGGGCCCCACCTTCCCTCCCCTCTTTCTTCAGCGTTAAGCATTTTTGTTGCAAGGCCTGTTGATTTCTTATTCTCGAAGGTGCATAAAAGTTAAGCTAAAATATCTTTAAATTTGTAAAAATTATTTTGAAATTTATAAAATCCGTAAATTCTTCTCGAAATCTGTAAACTCATTTCTCCATACGGATTTCAAAACATATACTTCATCAGTTTAATATCATGGTTTAACATAAGGGTTAATTAAAGGTTCAATTTAGTTTATAATATAATATGGCAATACACTTTTTTTCCTCTCATATTTGTCATTTTTTTTAAATTGATTTATTGGAATTTAAACGATTAACGGTAGGTTAATAAGATCTTCCTCAAAACAAGCTCCCATTTTGCATGTTCAACCAATCCCTTTTGAACATAATTTATATCAATCTTTAATATAAGAGTTAATTAATTTTTGTTGGAGAGATTAGGAAGTTAAATACAATTAATTTTTGTTGGAGAGATTAAGGAAATTCAATGCACTATTTAAAAGCATTTCTATTTATCAATTTTATTCACATTAATTTGCCTGTGATGTACAATCTAATTATATGTATAAATAAATACTTTGAAATAGGGTATTTAACTTCTTTAATCTTCATAACAAAAGTCAACTAGCTCTTATAGTAAGGATAGGAGGTAGTAGTATCTTTATCCGTCGCTCATTGGACCCGTTTGGGAATGCAGCAGAGAAGTACTTTTACATAAGTCGAGATAAACATGTGAAAGAGATTATCTCGTTTTATAAAAAACTATTGAACGTGCTTTTGACCTCTTCATAATCATTGTCAAACACCCAATGACTTATTCCTTACCTTTCTCTAACTCTCCTGGTATCTACAAGTTAGATATCACAATTTTCTTTAAATGATTTATGCTAGTTAATAAAAATAAGGAATAAATCTTTTAAGACTTAAATATTATTTCTGGGTTCGTTTAAATGGGTAAGGGCTTGTTTAGATTTTTTTTAGAATAGCTTTTACGGGTTCTGTGGCAAAATATAGGTTTTGGAGAATAGCTTTTACGGATTTCGAAGTAAAACCTAGGTTTTAAAAGGTAATTGTGTTTGGAAAGTTATTGACGTTTGTGGATTCCGAGGCAAAAGTAGGTAGGAAAGAAGAAAGAGGAAGAAAGAAAAAGTAGGGCAGAGAAAAATTATTAGGAGATGGTATGATTTGATAAGAAAATAGCTTTTTCAAAGCCTATTTTTCAAACCGAAGTTTTGTATCCAAAATAGACTTTATGAAAATGTGAATAATTTGACAAAACCTAAGTTTTAGAGTAAAACCTGGGTTTTTGCAATAAAATCTAAGTTTTAAGAAGAGAAGCCAAACAAACTCTATGTTACTTTTGCCCTAGACGTAAAACAAGTCTTTATATTTCCTTTGGACTGTTATAGCAGCAGCTTGCAGCAGATATAAACTATCTAAGGGATGCCATTTGATGGTTACATGGGCCAATAATTGTTACACTTTAATTTGTGAAGCACATTAGATATTGGATTTCTCTCGATTCAATATTCAATAATCAATTGCAAATGTAAGAAAAAGACTAACTTTTCTCTCTTTCTTAGAGACTCTTCTCCTTTGGTCGTGAGTTCTACTTCCCTATGTGCCTATCACTCCTGTGCATGTTGAAGGGAGGTCGTTCGGCTAAGGGGTGTCCTTTAGGGTTTAGTGTTTCTGATATTCTTAGTGTGTGTTTGGGAACTCTGTTAGGAGAAAGGAGTTCTGTTTGGAGAAATGAGTTCAGGGATTTTTATATGGTTTTACGGATTTCGAGATGGTTTTTACGGATTTTAAGATGGTTTGTCTCGACTTGCATGCACTATTGGGGGAACGAAGTTCCCAAACAAGCAGTTAGTATATTTGTGGTAGTTAGGATCTATGGGGTGTGGGTCAGGGAAGAGATGTTAGATCAATGGAGGAGATCGGAGTTCTGACAATGGTATGGAAGGAAAGTTGGAGTTTATTGGTGCCTATCCTTAATGAACCCAAACAAGAGAGATCAGGATCTGTGATATCATGGGCGCTATTAGGTTCTTTCCCTCTCGTTGCAAATCTGGTATAGAATCTTGGCTACTCTTCATTATGGCTTGGATGCACTTGGTCTCTTGCTCATCCTCATAGATAAGGTGGCTTGGTGCTAAGAAGGTGTTGGTGGTGTTGGTTAGAATTTTCTAGGGTTAACGAGAAGCTTTTGGTTGTGTTCCTGCCACACGATGGCACCTATGTGGAGTTTGGATCTCTTGTATCTTTGTAGCATATAGGATTTTGAAAAAGGATGGGTATGATGAAGTGGTTCTTTGAACATACATTCCTTATTGTCGATATTGTTGTTTGTGTTTCTTCTCTTTTCCGATAACGGTATTGGCGACTGCAGCTCATCTATCTCTTTGTCTTTGTTTTAAGGTTAAGGTTTGTGTTGGTGTTAATTGGTCTTAGGGTTATAATGCTTGGGCTTAGGTTTTTACGTCTTTCTGTATCTTATTTTATTTTGGGTATTACTTCTTTTGTATCTTGATGCTCCTATGATTGTATTTAATATAGTAAATCCATTTTGTTGAAAAAAAAATCAAATCCAAATAACATCAGCTCATTGATTTTTCACAGTATAAAGAAGAAATAGTTAAATCCTCATTGGGAAAGGTGACAACATTTAGCATTCACAATGCCTCAAATTGGATAGCTGTCAGTAGGAGATAGAGATGGTAATATGGGCAAACTTGCTATGGGGTTGATAGCTCCAGTAGTCAGACTGAAAAGACTTGCTTACTACTAAGATGGAATTTAGCTAACTTAACTCACCATTTAATTTTTTTCCTAATTTTTTTCATATTTTTCTTTTGAAAATAAAGCATGAGTTGAAGTTAAAATATCATCTTTAAGAAGCTTAAATTATAAACTACAAATTTGAATATTCTTGCATTAAAAAGAGGGGCAATGTTTGGAGTTTTGAATCTTTTTCCTTTAGTTAATAAATTTCAACTAGTTGGCCTTCTGGTTGGTAGTCTAGCTTGCCATAGTTCCGAGGTAGGCGGGTGCGGCTAAGAAGACCTATTTTAACATGGTACTGAATTTTTCAATTCAACCCACCACTTTTTAGAGGTTAGTAGATTAGGCCCTCGGGCATAATCTATATTACTGTTTTTATAAAGAGGATATCTACATCTAGGAAAAATTTTAAAGGCTAAAATATACTTTTAGTCCTTTATATTTACGTTAGATTTCATTTTAATCCTTTAAATTTAAAAAGTGCACTTTCAGTCCCTCAAACTTAACGCCGTTAGTTTCTCTTAACGGAAAATGCTGACCCATCAAATTTAATCGATAACTGTGCAATAAAACATTGACAAAACATACTCACATTTTAATTATAATTTAATAATATAATAAATTTGATATTTTAAATTATGTAAAATAAAAAAAGTATCTAAAATAACATCGTTAAATTTGACGAGTCGGCAATTTTTGTTAGGAGAGACTAACGGCGTTATGTTTGAGGGACTAAAAGTGCACTTTTAAACTTAAAGGACTAAAGTGAAACCTGACAAAAAACATAAAGGACTAAAAGTATACTTTAGCCAATCTTAAAAAAAGTGTCTCATGTTTATTTTTCTTGTTTTTTTTGAATAAATCCATGAAAAAGCAATAGTTGACTGTAGCATCACCTTAATGGGCAAACATGATCTAGGATTCATTTGGGTCCACATTTAGAAACATAGGTTTTACCTCAAAATTTAATTTTTGTTCCAAAATCTAAATTTTGTCTAAATACTCACATTTTAAAAAAAAACTAGACAAAACATAAGTTTTAAAAAAGCCATTTTCTTGTCAAATTATACTCGCTCCTAATTATTTTTCTCTTTTCTCTTTCCTATTATTTTATTTTCCTCTTTCTCTTTCTTCCTCCTCTCTTTATTTTTCTTCATACTCTCTCTCTCATAATTATTTTTTCAACTTTCTCTTTTTTATTATAATTTTACCTCAAAATTTGTAAAAGTTATTTTCACCATAACTTCTCAAATATAATCACCTTTTCAAAACCTAAGTTTTACTTCGGAATCCGTGAAAGTTATTCTCCCAAAATTTATTCTTCAAAACTTAAGTTTTACCTCGAATTCTGTAAAAGTTATTCTTTACGAGATTTCCAAACAAATTCTTACATATACATATACCTATATATATATATATACACTGTCCACAGTCGATATCATCTTTCCCTGGATACTAAAAACATGTAAGAGAGCAAATTGTTCTTTACATTTTTAATATGAATAGGGCAACAATTCTAAAGTAATTTGTGTATAAATAAAATAAGTTGGCGTTTCATATTTTTAACATGCAAAGTATGTTATTTATGTTTTCGAGACAACTGGTTATTTATATTTTTTGGCTAAAACAGTAGTTATTTATATTTTTAATATACACGTGGTACTATATTCTAAACTATAATATATTGTTATTTAAGTATAATTTCTCAAATTAGAATCTACATGAATACAGAAAAACATATTTAGGAGAGTAATCTTGTCAGTGTTTGCATTTGACGTAACCAATCATATAAAAAAGAACGTATTGTTATTTAAATTAATTTTAATTTATATAGGGATAACCCATAAATTTAAATTTTATTTTTGTAAAATAAAATTTATTTTAAAATAAAAAATTATCAATTAGAAACCTTTATTGTTTAAATTTTAATTTATGTAAAAGTAACGCAAATAACAAAATATTTTGTTTATATTTTTAAGGGAAAAGTAATAAATATAACGTTGATCTTATTTCTCATGTGCATCTAGCACCCTAATCTTTTTGGGGTGTAATTTTATTGCTCATGTTTTTAATTTAGTGCAATTTCATCCATCCCACTACATTTTAATCAATTCTTTTAAGAAAAATTAATATTTTAGTCACCAACTTTTAACTTACTTATAATTCAGTCTCTTAAAATATTTTATGAAATCAAGCTAATAAAAAATGAGCTTCCAAATCCCCTTAACAATTTTTATGAGGATTCTAGAAATTAAATTTATTTACAATAATTTATCTATTTAGAGTCAGAAAGGTTACATATTCTATTAGGGTAAGTTTAGAGTCAGAAGAATGAAAATTTTTCATTGTATCAAATTTTATAGAACAACCTCTATACTAAATTTTTCATGAGGATTACAAAATCAAATTAATTTTTCAAAATTCATCAATTTCAGGCCAGAAAGGTCACATCTTATTTTAAGGCTAGTTTGAGGTCAAAAAACAATGGTTCATCTAGAAATCAAGTTTATTTACAATAAACCTGATGAATTATTGTAAATAAACTTTAATTATTGTAAATCTCTATGGTCGAGTCTTTCTGGGTCCAAATGGATGAATTATTGTAACTAAACTTGATTTCTGAAATCCTCACGAACAATTGAATTAGAGAGTCTGTTTTCATGCAATTTTAAGACAGTAAAAAATTTATTTTTCTAACCCTAAACAAGTCATAAAATAATATGTGACATTTCTTGTCTGAATAAATGAATTTTAAAAATTAATTTAATTTTTGAAATCCTCGTGAAAAATTAAGTCATACAGGTTATTTCCATGAAATTCAGATACTGAACTTTTTTCTATTTTTCTAACTCTAAATGGATGAATTATTATGAATAAATTGGATTTCGGGAATCTTTATGAAAAATTGTTAAGGGACATGGAAACTTATTTTTTATTTACTTGATTTCATAAATTATAAGGGACTGAATTATAAGTAAGTTAAAAGTTATAGATTAAAATATTAATTTCCCCAAAAGAATTGATTAAAATTTAAGGGGATGATGAAATTAAACCAAATTAAAAACATGAGGGGCAAATTGCATCAAAAAAAGATTAGGATGTTGGGTGCACCTGAGAAATAAGATCATGGATATATTTACCACTTTACTCTATTTTTAATATGAACAGATAACAAATTGTAAAGTAATTTGTCCAAAGATAAAATAAGTTGTTATCAACAAGCTGTTGATTGAGATGGTAAGCGATCACACCCCTCCATGAAAGTTAAAACATTTACACTTTACAATTCAATAGAGATTAATCTTAAGTTTGAAGGAGCGTGTGTTTATCCATGGCGGCCCACAAAAAAAAAACAAGTTTGTTTATATTCTTTAATACGTAGAAGGTACAGAGTTCTAAATAAAATAACTATTTATGCAGTGTAAAAAATTAATTCAAAAATAAAATAAATATTTTTTATTTTTAACTAGTAAGGATATAATAATATATAAAATAAAATAATATTTTATTTATATCAGGCATGACCAAAAAGGAATTTCAAAACAAATTAAGTTTAGTATTTTATATAAATAAATTATTTATGTCTATCGACTAAATATTGCAAACATTCCTTTTTAGGGAATTTTTAATGTCCCCATGCGCATATATATATAAAGCATGAGATTGCAAGTGTTGGAGTGGAGAATTTTTTTTATCAATTAAACTTTAAACATGATTTATTATGGTGCCAGTAAAAAAAAACGCATCTATCTACTAATCTACTGTTATAGTACAGTAAAGTAGAATAACTTTTCTAAAAATGTTTACTGTAGATAAACAGTAAAAAAATTGTTTACTGTTCAAAATTCATATTTATTTAAGAATATTGAAAAATCGAATACCATTTTTTCAAATAATGTTTTTGTTAATTTTAGATTTTTGTTTTAAATTTTTTCTTTTAAATTTTATGAAATTATATTAGATGTTTTTGGTTTTTATATATTTCAAAATAGATATTAAGTATGTTCGAAAAAGCTTATTTACTTCCCAAAAGCATGTAAACAGTGTTTTTCCGTAAAACGGGATAATCTACTCCATATATTTACCTCGGTTTGCGTGAAAGTACTTCTCTACCGCGTTTCCAAACGGACACATTACTCTTTTGAGTGACTTGTAAATAAAATATGTTGTTAAAATTTTTAATTTACATGAGATAACACATTATTAAATAATTTTATTGACATTATTATCTAGTCTTAGATTTTGAATTGCATGGAATGAAATAAAGTGTTGCTTATTTTCAATATGTAAATAATAAATTTAAAATAATTTTTTTTTATTTTTTTACATGCTCAGGATCATAAAAGTTGGAAAACAAAATGCTGAAAAAAATTGTATTGTAAAATTTATTGCCTAAGTGTACTTTGAAATTTGTTTAAGAACACGTGCATTATTTTCAACGGGTGCAACATATCTTTAATCAGATGAAAAATAGGAAACTTTCGTACATAACTGAAGATATTATTTAAACAAATGAAGAAGAATTGCGATTAATCAATGATTAAGGCCCTTGAACATCATTGAGCAATAAATTTTGTAGCCAGAGACTTTTCAACAATTTCCCCTAAATTTTGAAGTATGCATTGTTAGTTATATTTTTTGATAATGTAAAATGGAATCAATATT
>JANTPZ010150443.1:0-16821 GCA_025593235.1 Vachellia pachyceras | reverse complement strand
CACTTCTGATAACCTTGATTTGATACCATTGACTGGCATTATTGGCAGTCTCTCTGTGAAGCCATTTGTGGGATCTCGTGATGGCCAAGGCTGTGCGGATTGCCTTGTTGGACTAGAATGAACTCTCGAAGATGAAAACCTGGAACCTGCCAACATCTGATCTCTCAGCCCTTTAACTGATTTATGGCTTTGTATTGCATCATCGTAACCTTTTCCTTCAGCTTGCTTCTCCAATTCAGAGAAGCCTTCCCAATCTATTCCGTCTCCAAAGTTTTGAAGCTTATTGGCTTGGGTCCCCCATTCCAGTCCATCTGATATGCTCCTTTGAAGAGACATGTTTTTCCTAGAGGCTTTCCCGGAGGTAGACCTCCTCCCTTTAACTTCTTCATCAATTGGATATCTTCTGGCATCAGACCTGCTTTCAGAGGGGTAACTCCACTTGTGACTCCTGTGGTTGTCCATATCTAACTCAATAGAATGCATATCACTTTCAGCCGTGTCTTCTTTGTATTCTACTCCATCGTCTACCTCTCCTCCATCATCCTCTTTATCTTCATTATGATGGGAATCAAACCGAGTTTTACCCAGATAGAAAGCAAGTTCTTCATCATTCAAGTGAGTGGAACTACGTCCTTTTTCTCTAACTTGTTTGTTTCCCATAAAAGCCTCTAGTTGATTCCTGAGCTTATTAACGGCTGCATTCTTTTCCTCCAGCTGATATTTTGCTTCAGAAAGTTTCGCTTGAGCTCTCTCCTCACGTAACATATCAGCTAACTGCATTATTTCCTGTTCCTTTTCTACCTCTTCACAAACTTTTGCAGACTCTATTTTATCTAACTCAGATCTATCTACACCAACATCCCTTGCCAATTCATCACATACTTGTTCACAAATTTCTCTTGCTCTCTTCTCACTCTCTAGTTGTTTCACCACTTTAAGCAAGGATGCTTTTGTCTCAGCCAGCTCTCTTCCTAGCTTTTTGTTCAAGCTTTCAAACCGCCTCCTCAGTTTTCTCTCTACATCAAGTTCCCCAGCAACAGATTCAATTGCGGCTTCAATAATTTCTTTCTCCTTGCTTTTCCACGCTGCTTTTTCTTCAGCAAAGCACTTCATCAAATAATTCAACTCATTTTTATCTGAGCGCTGTTCCTGGATAAGCTGATTGACCTGCAGGCGAGCCCTCTCCAGCTCAGTATGTAGAGCAGAGATTAGGGACATACTAGAAGAAGGACGATCTTCATGACCCCACATGCGGTTTATTATTTTAAGAAGTTCTTTTGACGTTGTTAAAGCATTACTAACATCTTTCAAACGTGTCTTGACTCCAATAGTGGATGAATTAGGCGTCTGTGCACGAGATCTGGTTTCCAACTGTGGAAAAACCAAAATATATGAGTCTTATCTTTTTTTTCTTTTTTTTAAGCACAAATTTAAATTGTGAAAAGCTGACTCTATTTGAGTTAGGCACTGCATATGCATTTGCATGTTACTCTACTCATACATGCTCAGTTGCTTTCCGCCAGAGTTGGGAATAGTTATCAAAATAAGTAACAATTAACCTCCTATTATAAGCAACAGAACAAATTAGAATGTGGCCACTATGGGACAGATAGAGAACTTGCCTGAAATGTTCTAATTCACTTCAACAGGTTACTAATTCCATGCGGCAAAGAGTTGCTGAATCACAGTTTTTTCCGTACTTTTAAAACGAGCACATGCAACTTTTATTAATTATATAATTAGGAAGGTGAAGGGTGATAAGGGCATTAATCCACAAGGGAACCTATTTGCATGTACCCTTTCATTGCCATGACCTGAGGATTTGTTAATCAGTAACTCAGGAAGACAACTAAGATCACTTCACTTTACTGAAGGTTGTGTTATATATGCCAAACACTGAATACCCATTTTCCATAGGGGAACCTAAAAACTTTCCCTGAAAATACAAATCCAAATCACCAGCGATGCAGGCATTGAGCAAGTAGTGATTTTCAATCCTATAAATGCACAATAACTTCTAACCAGCATACCTAACAAGAATGCCTCGAAATGCTGAGTATAGAATGCATGGAAGAGACGGGTTGAGATAATGAATGAAAGAAATAAAAGTTGGAAGCTTCCAGAACAATACAAATCCTTGCACTTCCTACCTCCATGAGACTGGCATTACTGAGAGAATCTAATGGGCCGATTTGGTGGTCCGTGAGCCTCAGCCTCTGAGAGATGGATGGGGTTCTTATATGGCGACTACCTGTTCCAGATCTATCCATTCTCTACAGAAAGGTAACAAAAGTAAGAGAGGAAAAAAAGTTGTACGATAAACATCAATATGAATACTGTAGCAGCAGTTTCGTGCTTCGATGATAAAAACCGCGAAGGTAAATTTTGAAATTATACAAACTTAACATTCCAACTTGTATCGTTTGTTTAGTTTACAATTTACCATACACACACACACACAATATGGTCCAGAGAAGGTTAAACTATATAATATACAGGTCAACAAAACTCAATATATCAGCCATCTAAAATATAGCCGATTAGCTACTAGACAACAGAACCATAGACCATCAAGAGGAACATGAAAAGAAAACAATAGAGATGGACATAAATTCTCGTTCAAATTTTATGGGAATGAAATCTTGCAACTGGTTCCGGATTCTTTCTCTTGGATCGAAACAAGAATGGAACGAACAAAATGCAATTGAAAAGGCAAAAATGTTCACCTCTGATACGGGACTATGCGATGGATCGGATAAATGGGGAGGCAAGGAGCCAGAATGCATCGACCTTGCCGCCAACTTTTCCCTTGCTTTCAACTCTTTCTTCAACCTTCTATCATCAGATCCTTGTCTAACGCTCGGGGAAGGAATCTCATTCATCTCCCACAACGTCGCAGCGAGCTTCCTTGCTGACACTGGAGCTAATTTGGCCTTGCTACCCGTCTGTGAAGGCGGGTACTTGGGGGACTCCAGGGCCCGCATAGCGGACGCGGGAGATCTCGAGTTCATCAGTTTCCATGTGGGCACCGGAGTACTTGATCCGCCCCTCTTGCGGACAAGAATAGCCCTTTTGAATCTGTAGTTTTGGAGTACGGAGGAGGTAGATGACGCCGATGAGGAGCAACCTCGTTTTCTGATCTTCCCCGGAACCAAATCCATGCTTCGAATTTGCCTCGGCATCAGGAAACCCCAACTCTCACTAAGAATCTGAGGGAAAAAGTATAACACAGCTTGAGAATTTAGGCACCCAGATCAAAGCATTCTTGCTTCAGCGTGTGAAGAAAAAAGAGTAGTATGATTATCATGCGTTTCACAGCCTCGAATCCGTGAAGACCCGGGGGGAGGGGATCGTATCTAACAATTCAGCCTCCTCCTTTTCAGTGCTTTGCTTCTATGCCGTCTGCCTAGAGCTGTAAATCAATCGCGGTGAGAGAATTTTACCATGACACTGAAGGTGGTAAAAGTAGGTGGTGTTGAGAAATTCAATCGCGCTATCAATATCAAAGTACTTGAACTTCAGTGTGAAGTGCACTTTTTCAGGGACAGAGAATAATAGCTTACGAATATCGGGAATGAACAAAATATGTCTGGTTTTTTTTAAATTCGCCAGCACATTGCTGAATCGAGCTCGAATGAAAGAGGAAAAAGAAAGAAACAGTGAGATGGAACAGAGCGAAGGGAATGGCGCAGCGAGAATCCAAACCCTAAGAAAGAGACCTATGAATGAGAGGGCTTTCGATGGCTTCCACCGCTGCTAGATTTGATCAGAACAACAGGCTGTGGAGTAAAACTTGGAAAGGGCAAAAAGCGAAAGAGGAAAGGGAGGACCAATCAGGCACGAACCGTCCCAGTGAAGGGGGCACGTGTAATCATATTAACTGTCGAATTAAATAATGGTAGAATCGAACGGCAGCGATGGGTGAAAAAGGAATTGGTCTGAATTATGAGTTAAAAGGGGAAAGGGTAGGTGGGAGGGAGAAGATTGCTGGGAGGGAGAAGAATCGGTGGAGGGTATTATAACTACAATAAATACTACTGCTTTTGGCGCCTCCTCTTAAAACCACCAACACCAACCCTGGAAGAAAACGACTGTGGATAAAAATGAATGAATGCAATATTTTTTTTTTTAAGAGAGCTCGCATGGAATTCAGCAAATCCAGGCCAAATGAAAGATACGAATTATATATGAAGTATTCTGTTTCATAGCACAGATCTTGTGCACTGCGTTTCAAGAAATGAGAAATAAGGACTCAAGAGTAGTCCTGCTGGCTGCTGCTGTATTACACTTCCAACACCACCAACCGAATACCTTTTCCTAACTTTAGGTAGTGGATTTACTGACATCAGAAGCAGCTTCTGGTTTCCCCCTAATGACACATATCTAAATATTAATTACCAAAATAAGATACCTAATTGTAGAAAACTAACTCTCCATTCCCCTTTTTTTTTCCAGGAAAGGAAACCGTGACGTGCTGACCACATACCTAACTGTCGTTTTCCATTAGGCTTGGAAATTGTGGAGGATTTTTCAGTTTCGGATAAGAATTCCTACAAGTTTGACACATCAGAGTCTCTTAACGCAGCGTTTAAGGATCAGAGATGTTGCACCTGTCATTAAATTCCAAGGTTCCTTCTGGTACCAAGTGATGAAGACCTCCGCATTCTCGAGAGACAGGAATTATTGGAGAACCAAATGTCCATGATTAGCTTCATTTAAATAATGAAAATGGCATCATTCCAGACTCTCATATGCAGTTTTATTTATGTTTTTGCGACCAAGTTTATCTCATCAAATTGGAAACATGCAGAATGTTAAAAAAGAAAAAGAAAATAGTAGCACGTGAAATAATTTTCCCAAAAGAAAAACAAGAGATGATGTGCACCGTTGAATAAAACACATACATTCACTGGTTATATCCTTTCATCTAGATCGAGCTAAAGTTCTGTACCTTTTTTTGGGCTGCCTCTTCAACTAATTACTGCTTTGTCTCTGAGTTCATAATGAGTCCATTCGTATTTCATACTCTTAAAAGGGGGAAAGACAAAGCAGAAAGGGCAGATTTGATTTAAAGGAAACAGGAACTCTTGTTTTGTTTTGTTGTGCTCTTTTGCTTTTGACTCTCTTACGTATTGCCCCCTCATTATCACTCCCTCAAGTACTGTTATAAGCCCCTGTTCTCACTCTTCGTACCTCTTTGAGCTTTGCCAACAAATATAACAAAGTGATCCATGACAGAAAATCACTCGTAAACAGAAAAAAACCGCAGTTATATAGCAGTAGAAATTGAATTATACGTTAATTAAACATCAAAGAGAGGTTTACGTTGATGATTCTTACAAAGGGAAATGATGATTCTTAGTTCTTACACCTACAAACATAAACTGCAATTGCAGTCATACTCACAACAAGAAACAGAACCATAGACACAGCACAATGAACATTTATATAGCACAGTAGAGTTATATGTTGTGTCCTTGCTACACATTGGAAAGGATGGCATCCTCCACCCGGAGGCCAGAGCCGCAATATAAAATTCTTCTCTCCCTTCTCCCCCAGATTTGAACACCAAAAAGTGACTTATCACAGCCAGATTTCGACCACAACAACCTGTAGCTATACCCTACTTCTCGATTCCTTTCTCCATAATAGTAGGCCAGAGATCTGGCCATCAAAAGCAACTTCCCCTCTTCATGTATTTTCCTAAAATTTCGAAAGTGATCCTAACAATTTCCAATCATTGTTTCTTCCTCATGAAATTTGGATGAGTGAGTTTTTGCAGTGCAGGCGGTTTGGTTCAGATAGAAGTAACCCCACGTGCAATTTCCTGGATCTGGTTTCATCGCAAAAGGCTTCAAGGTCCCTTCCCTCACTGGACGCCATCCATTCTGAATTGTTAATTGATTGAGACTTTGGGATCCACAAAAGCAGCATACAAGAACTCATCACTCACATGACACTGTTGATTACTCCTTTATCGGTTTCAGATGTTTATAACATCATCGTATATAATAAGGTAATCACTCACATGGTGCTATTCATTATGTATACGGCCATCACAGATTATCCAACGCTTTCTAGTGTTCAGCAGCCTGCTTTGACTACTTATCCGGGGAGAAAGTTGCTGCCCACGGTGTTAAACTTTTAAAAACTCTCACTTTTGTTTTCTCCCCCCGATGAAAATCAACGACGTAGCTTATTCATTATTACTTGCCATGTGCAGATGTGCGAGGATATTGAAGCGACACGTGCTTTAATCAAACCATGATTCCGATCCTCGCAGGATGACAGTTTCTGGCACCTCGTGTTCTATAATCCTCCCTCACTTGTCTCTTTGTCTCCGCTTATTGTCCTAGCGTCGATTATTTAGTTTTATAATCCATACTCGCATGATAATAATCAGTCCCTGTAACTACGAATGTATTCTCCGTGTGTATCTGGATGCGGAATCCGAGAAAAACCACAGTCACATGCAAAAGTTTTAAAAAGAAGCATGAGAGAGAGAATGGGTAATTAATTGCTTCATTAGTTAATGATGATTTGAAGGTTGTAATGCGATTCCACATTGGCATGGCCTTCATGGGTGACCCACTCTCAGTCTCATGCTCTGACCACATCCACATGCATGCACTCTCTTTCCGATAATCCAGGTTCAGCGTCTTCTTAGAAGATTCAGAAATACGGGGAGAATGATGAGATGCATACATATATGCACATACCCAGACGGAGAATGGGCACTACAGTAACAGAGCACATCACTTCATGCCCTTTCAACTGTTTTTTTTTTGTATTTTTTTTGCAGAACAGATAAATACGCTTCCAGAAATCTTATGGGCCAATAAGTTTGCTTCTTTAATAAATTGAATTGCCTTTTCTTTTTGGATAAGCTCAAGTATCAACCATTAGTAGCAGTGCCTAATTTTATTTTTTTTGATACATAGCAGTGCCTAATTACAAAAACAAAAAAGAACTGGGATCACTCTTGGGCCTATATCTTCGTAATCAGACTTGAATAGTTGGGCCGATATTGGGCCTGAACGCTTGGGCGCACTTGGAAACTGGATTTGTACCACTCCGCAGGCATCATCAGCTTCATTCGAGTTATCCTTCTATATACACACTAATACACACAGTAAACGGCAAACCTGAATTTAATATGTTTACAAATGGAGTATGATTTGTATAATTGTATCTCGTAATTTATTTGAATTAGAAATTTGGCAATTTATAACGTGTCAGTTAGTAATGTGCTTTTCCCCATGCTGAGTTTGTCCTTCTCAATTCATTACGGGAGAGTGAATGTTTTTACAGCGGGAATCTGCTGTGATTCTGGTCTTTGCCCTGTCAGTTAGGTCTACGCTGGTGATCCCATTAAATCCTCTGTTCTCCTCCCTCCAAAACTGCAGTATATCTCATCTTTCCTTTTCTGCAGTGAAAATTCTCTTTTGGAATGCTAAATATGTGCAAGGCACAGGAACGTCTATATATATATATATATATATATATGGTCCCCTCTCATGTCTCTCAAAAAAGCATACCAAATAGATTACCGTAGCCTGTCACTGCAGAAGGAAAAGAAAAAACTCCACTCATCATGGAGCTTCCTGGTTTCTTCCACTCCCGGCATTCGCCCATTCATTATATACTCCCATCTATATCCAATGATTGTGTGATATCTATCAGCCAAGGCTTTTTGCAATAATAGGAACAAAGTTGCATTATCGGTTGGCTTGCTGGATTTGGAGGCATTTGGGTGATGATCAAAGGGCTGGCTCAAATCAATCACGTAAGCTTCGAATTTCAACATGCTAGGCGTATAAGATGACGCGAGTCCTTGTACCCTTTAACACTTTTCAAATCCCTCGTCTCTGCACCACTCTACACGTGTATTCATATTTAGCAGAAATATTCAACTACTCAAAGATCATTCAGGAATGCTGGTGATTCCATTCCATGAACTCAGAAAATTCCTAACATTTATATGCATTGAATCGCAGGCATTATATATATATATATATATATTCCAACTCCCACCAATTTGTCTCCCTGTCCGTTTCACCAGTGGCGGTAGCACTCTATCTACCATTACGTGTGGCCCTCTTAACTGTGAATGAAGCCATTTAAATTTCATCTTCTCAGATTCCCGGCCTCTGTTTACGAAGGAGGACCAGATTTACAAAATCCTCAAATGCTTTTCTATGACATTCTTAATCCTCTTAAGCTGTTGCAAATGATGTTGATGTTGTGTGAGACCATGGCGCGTGCAGTAGTTAATAATCATAGCATTTGTTGGAGAGGTAAAGTTGCCGGTTCCAAGTCCCAGCCAGTGAGGGTGACGAATATGGGAATAGGAGGCTGGGCCCCATGGCCCGTGGCGATTGGGCCATGGGCATGGGCCCCATGTCTAGATGCAACCCCACCCACTAGCCTATATAAAAGGCACAGGCCTACCCTCGTCGCCTGCCACGTGCCCGTTGCCAGATTCCTGCACCATTCTCTGCAGCCTCCTTCCTCACGCACCGCGCTCCAGCAGATAAGAGAGGAGGACAGAGGGAGGAGGCTCTGGGCCTCTGATCTCATGGGCCCACACCCACGATACATAATTCAATCATCTCATGGGCCCACACCCACCCCCGCATGCACGCCTATTCCGTATGCTCATATATACCGTGACGATATTCGAGCCCCGATTATTATTTTTCAACAAATTCAAATCTTAAAATCATGTCATTTTTTGTTATTTTTTTATCTAGTGCAATAACCTCTATTGTTTATAATATATGCATGAGCGATGTGCTTTGAACAGAATTATTATACACGTGGATTGATTTATTTGGATCAAGAGATGCTGATTAAGAGAGAGAGAAAAAGACGGTTTGGTAGATAATAGGTGACGAAATGGCTGGTACGTTCAATGTCTGGGCTGCTGCATTATTGATGGTGCTGAGTCTTCACTGTGGGAAGGGTTTTCTATTTGAAATGTTGCTGATAACCATGGCCGGTTGGTAGAGTTGGTAAGGGTTACTATCAGCATTTCTCAGGGTGAGGATTTGAATCCTGGGGAGTGACAGCCGCGATAATTAACGCAGCCTTAAAGAGGTTGTCTCATCAGTATCTCGCTACCACCGTAAAGTCTCCTCGTGGGGGATCCGGATTAGTCTGGGGCGGGCAATGAACCCGGGATACCCAGGATACCGGATGGTTTATAAAAAAAACAAAAAAAAACAAAAGAAGTGTTGCTGATAACATGTGGTGTATACTGCACGTGTCCGTTGAAGATGTGGGAATCCGTAAGTCTTCACAGGTATGTAATATATTTTTCATACGTTTACACTCACTGTTTAACAATAAATTTTATTAGGTTGATTCGTGGCTGTATAGGATGTTTTAAAACATAAACTTATTTTCTTCTGATTTTTCTGTGAAGTGTCAACTTGATGATCACAGAAGTAGGCGGCAGGGGTGAGTCCAAGATCATTAGATGAGCCTAAATTACACAGACCTGCCATGTATTTGTCTCGTTCATTAACGCTAAAAGAACTCAAAATATTGAATTATCCATTTTTAATTATTTGAGTACAATTATAACAGACTTTTGGCTGTTATGTATGCCTGCAGAAAAATCACGTCATCAAATTTGAGAGTCCGTGGACATGATTGTGCCGTGTCGAACTTATTCTTTTCCATGGATCCAAGAAATTAATACCCACGTCAAGCGATCAAGATCATATTATAAAAACCATGTGAGAGGTCCTGGAGTGATCAGCTCACAAGGCCGCGTACGACCCCCCGGCCAGTAACAAATAATTAATCCTCCACATTCTAACGATGTTTGAAAAAATTATGCAAAACAAGCTTCGTCCCTTATTTATTTATTTTTGTTTTTTTTCCTTGGGGATGGACTGGAGAGGGAATAATAGAGGTAGACAATCAGTCAACAAAATAATAAAATGACAGTACTGGAGAATTATCAAAATAAACAGATCGTCGTACGTGTAGCCTCAATTTGCTAGCTGTCTTTGAATTTCACAGCAATGCCCTGTGAGGCTAAAGCATGATGACACAGAATAGTGAGTAAATATTAAAATTTTGCATGCCTGCGATTTAATGATGTTGTTAGTCCATTATGATTAATTAGCGTTCCATTCGAGATAGCCACCATCCACTGATCAATTACTCTCCTACATTACCGTCCATCATGCAGAAGCATCATTTCCAAAATCCTCAATTATTAGCATCATGCCCAAACTTATCTCTTTAATTTCCCCAATATAATCCCACCTTCCTTAAATAGCAATGGCAATTATGGTGTAATAGTGATTGTGCTCATATATAACATGACCACTTGGCGTGCTAATATATGTGTTGCCTCCTCATTTGACCCTTTCCCCAGGAATTATACTGAGAGGCCCCCCCGATATATTGATAATTGATAATTGATATGCTTTTGATAGGTCAAATTACCTACAGATATCTGAATATATCATTTTCTTTACCGACAGATGTATGAATGTTATATTCAAGTTCATCATCACCCCAGTGAGATCATGTTTCTCCGATTTGTGAATTAATTGCAGAATCGTAACACACATGGCGTGCACTTGCTTTAACCAGGAGTTTTATTCTGCCTTAATTTGGCACGCTTAGAAATCCATCCCACCTTACCAGTAATTAAAGACTTTTCTTTTTTGCAGTTTTCGTTATCTCTTATCCGTTTTTGTTAAGCATGTGTTTCCCCATTGAGTGCGATTATGTCAAAAACGCTAAATGTAGATAACTTTGTCAGCAAACATTGATCCATTATGTTGTAAAAGCTATCTCATCATTTCACTGTATTCAACTTCATTGTTGTTTTACCTGTTATTTTAAACAAGGACATGCAACACATCTAATTAATCCCAGATCTGCTGGGTCCGATCAACCAAGCGTATTGGTCTGTTCATAGCAAAGGCAGCGAAGAGGCTATTATTACTTTATCAGTACTGACTTGCAAGACAACCACAATGTGTTGAGATGTGTCTAACACATGCATGGACCACTTGGGATATGGGATGATGAACTGCTATAGAAGTCGATGTAATCTATAAACAAAGAAGATAAAAGATCTTCAAGTATCTATTTTGAGAGCATGCATGATATTAGACGGAGTTAAGGAAGGTCCCCACCCAAATCACAAATCTTGAAGCAACAAATAATTAAATACGTAATCTCAATTGCATGGGCTAATCTTCTAATGTACTATTCAAGTCCCCTCCATCGGATTTGCCTCCTCCGGGGCTGTTCTTTTCAACCAGCTTTTCCATATTATGATGCATTTTTTGTGGGAGGTCTAGAGCCACTTGTAGTTTTTTTTTAAAGAAAAAAAGATAGACGTTTATGCGCCTGGATCGTTTTAATTTTTCCGACTCAAAAAGGGCCGCATGTACAGCGCTTAACTGATTAATTTAACTCTTAAGTGGGATAGACCTTAACTAATTGCCATCACTTAACCCTCTTCTCAGACACTGCGTTCTTTACTTTACACTAAATCAATCAGGAGTCACAAAAAATAACGTAAAGGAGCATTGAGGAAATATTATTATATAAATACAGTAACTAGCTATCGGCTGTCATCACTAATGTAATTCACGTGATAAGGGTTCCCTTGTAATTAAAAAAAAAATTATAATGATCAAGACTGTTCAATGTTAGATGTCAAGGAGCACTATGTTGGTCCTTCTTTATACTATAATTGTTTTTTAAGAGATGATAATTAAGTTGCTGATCATTGGACTCGGTGAGCGTTGGAATCTCAGGTGCGAGATGCGTATCAGCATGTTAGATTGTGTCCACCGCTCTTGACAACTTGCAACTAGTTCTTTAGAGTTATATTACTGTTTCAATGAACGAACCAAACGGCAAAATCCCTGAAAATGTTTTAGTTTAAGCCAATCATAGAATTCTCACAGAAACAGATCAGTCAGCCTGGCTGGCCTCGTTCACGGAGACACATAGAAAAGACAGAAACCCACCACCTTAGCCGCAATTAGCTTGGGGCAGAGTTTTGAATGAATGTCTCCACATGAGAAAGACACAAACTTTAATCATCACGGTGAACAGAGAACAGATCTCGCAAGGGAGAATAAAAATAAAAATCGAGTGGCCACCCAGTTGGGGAGTTTACTTAGGGAATGAGGAACACCCAGATGTAGAAAACATATAAATTTCGTGTCATTATATTCTGTCACTCTCAGTATTTGTCCCATTCGCTTTCCCCTGAAATAAATCTCACAATCAAGCATCGGCCTTTCTTCGTGGCCAAGGTTTCCTGCAATGGGGCCAAGCAGTAGAAACTCGCTCAGGTAAGATCAGATCATCAGAGCGTCGTCGTTTTGAAGAATGAGTTTACTTGCATACCTCATATTTTTCGTCCGTGTGAATGTTATGGGGCTTGACATTAATTGGCGTTCAGTGGGTCTGTGGTTTTGCCTCAATGGGACCGTGTGTTATTGATGTTAGAAGGTGTAATGAGTCATGGTGGGATAAAGCATATAAAAGTTTGTCTGTATCGGAGCACGAGCAGGACTAAGAAGAACTCTAACATGAACTTGAAAACAAACTAGCTAGAGTCGAACCATTTGTGGGGCAGAGAAGGGTGGTCTGAATCTACCTGGAAATTGAGGTGGGGTTTGGGTCTGATGCACACAAGAAGACATGTACGTTCCGACTTAAAACAATAAACCAATACGAAGAGGACAGGGAATACAGCTATATAATCAGAATTAAATAGGATGAGATGAGTAAACAAACAGAGAGATGAGAGTGTGAGGAGGTGATTGAAACACGAGTGAGGAGGAAGCCAACTCTTGGACGGGACAAATCTTATCCCATCTCTCTGGATGCTCATTGGAAAGGGAAGAGAGGGCATGTGTGGCATGTTTGGATATTTATTTTACTCTGCCTATCCATTCTCTCATTAACTGAACTAGGAATGGACCTACCCCTGAGTATAATGCTGCCATGCACGTGACTTTTTATAAAACCTGCATATACTCTCTCAACAGGATAATATTCATTCCATTCTGGAGGGACCTCAATCACTTACAACCATGGACCACCCTCGCCCTAGCTACGTGCCCACTGCCTGAGTTTTGTTCTCATAAAAAAAAATATTACTTAGCCGCTCCTCCCATTTAAATGTGTGTGTTTAGGAACTCCGTTGGGAGAAAGGAGCTTATAGATTTCTAAATGGTTTTACTGATTTCAAGATACTTTTTATAGATTTCGAGATGGTTTTTACAGATTTTAAAATGATTTTATTTCGACCTACGTAGATTGTCGGAGGAACAAAGCTCACAAACAAGCATATATTCATCTGCACTGGCGATTCACCTCTCTCCCCCCCCCCCCTCACGTAAAACGCTGTTACTGTGCTAAAGGGTCGGATTGAGGTAAAGAGGGGCAAAAGGAAAACATAGAGATAAGCATGAGGCGTGAGGAAATGGGGATGGATCTGGGAAGCGAAGGGGCAGAACGTTAGGCCGGCTGTGGGAATAGAAATGAAAAGATTACTTAGTGTGAGGAGGGAAGGGGGCCCACCACTTGATTTATTTGCTAATTTTGCAACATGGGATGTCCCTAATTACGCCAAATAATTCAACCCCTTTTCTCCTTTCCCCTCACATACATGTTCGCCCCAATTCAGTATTCTATCAGGCCTTTTTTTTCCTGTTACTGCTATCTCCCATGTGAAAAGGAAAAGGAAATATAATCAAAACAATAACAAGCCATCCACACCCTTTTGCCAACTCATCCGTCCATGTTTTTGGAACTTCGTTGAAATAAATATGTTTACAAATTTTTAAATGATTTTTATAGATTTCAAGATGATTTTTATAAATTTTAAGATAATTTTATTTCAACTTATATACAATGTGGGAGAATGAAGTTCCCAAATAAACATATTATATTAGCATATATCTATATGCAGATTTTTGACGGTAAGCAACGCGCATACGGAAAGAAATTGTGTTTTATACAAAAATAATTAAGAAAAGGGACTGTATCACTGTAACCTTTAAAGCACTCTCGTACTTGCGTTCTCTCACTCCCTCCCTTCCCCCCCCCCCCTCTCACTGTCATATCTTGGGTAGCTCCATCGAATTGTTCTCATAGTTTTGCTTTTGCACAAACCCATAATCATAACGCTTGTTTCTCTCTGTCTTCTCACAGTTTCAGTGTTGGCGTGCCTCGTCAAATCCTCAATTTCTCTCTGATCCAAGCGTCAAAGAATGTCCATAAATCACTATTCACCGGACATTCCAGAGGCCACACTGTGGTGGACTGAGCAACATCGCCATCCTCACCACCACCAAGGCTTCCTCATGGAACCCGGCGTGCAAAACCCCTCTCCTTCGGCCTGGCCTTCCTATCTCTACCCTTCCCCGCCGCTATCCCGCTTCCACCTCAACCGCGACGACGATGAAGACGAAGACGACGACGGTGTTCAGCACCAACGGATGGATCTACGGGAAAGTGATACGCCGACGTCACAAGGAGGTTCGAGCGGCGAAGACGAGAAGGAAGGCATGTTCGAGAAGCCATTGACGCCGAGCGATGTGGGGAAGCTGAACCGGCTTGTGATTCCGAAGCAGCACGCGGAGAAGTACTTCCCGTTGGGGGCGGGAGGGGAGGCTGCGGGAGAGAGCAAGGGCGTGTCGCTGAGTTTCGAGGACGAGGCAGGCAAGTGCTGGAGGTTCCGTTACTCGTACTGGAACAGTAGTCAGAGCTACGTGCTGACCAAAGGGTGGAGTCGTTACGTCAAGGACAAGCGCCTCGATGCTGGCGACGTCGTTTTCTTCCAGCGCCACCGCATCGACTCCAACCGCCTCTTCATCAACTGGAGGCGCCGCCACCAGTCTTCTGGGTCCACCCCCGTGCACATGAGCAGAGCGGTGCTCCTTCACAATACTCCCACCACCAGCACCACTGACGCCAACGGCAATATCAATATCAATAATAATAACAATGTTGGTGTGGGGTGGCCCAGAAGTTTCTATGCTGCTGCACATCCTTATCCTACGCATCATCATCGTCAACCCTTACCATACCAACCTGACCGTCATCATGCAGGTCTCTCTCCCTCTCTAATCTCATCGCTCTCTATCAATAAACCCTATCCCTTTTCTTTTTCTTCTCACTGTCAATATGCTCTCTGTTTGTCTTATTTCTCGAGGTGAGAAATGATGAGAGTAAATGCCGTGTTGCCTTAATTAATTAATTGGAAAGAGACATCCATGGTCTCATGGAAGTGCGCGCAGTGTGATGGGCATCTTCCTACTAATTGGGAGAAATGGGGTCTTGTTTTTAGGTTTTTATGATCAGATAGTCCAGCAATCTGGTCTTGTGCATCGTACCCTGCGTCGTTTTTGAATGAACCAAGTAATAAGGAAAAGAAAAGGAATCACTTGCGATTAACAAAAACTGTCAGGTTCAGAAAAACTAAGCATGGCCATCCAGAATGACCATATAATTTTTTGTTCACCATTGAACGAGGCGAAGTATATATACGTACAGTGAAACACTCTGACCCTCGTGGTGTAATGTTACAGGCGTAGGGTTGGAAGCAGAGCAGAACAAAACGACGTCACCGGTGGGAAACAACTCCAGCTCGAGGATACTGAGGCTGTTCGGTGTTAACATGGAATGCCAACCCAACGAATCCGGATCCTCCTCCGGACCCGAAAACTCGTACATGTCATCACCGTCGTCCCAGGGTGCAGCAGCCCAACGCCACCACTTCTACGGCCATTATAATCATCAAGCAGCTTCTTATCATTCCAATCACATGGTACGTCAACAACCACACTCCTAGAGATGCCCTTGCTACCACCTCTCACATTAAGGACACTCCGATCTCTTGTTGTTTTCTTCAGAACTCAGTTGTAAAGAAGGCCCTTGTTTTCTTCTTTAATTAGAAGTAATCATTTTGCTAATCTTGGCCAATTCGTATTAATTCAACATATTATTTTATATAATTATATATATATAAATACTATATACATGTCTCTTTGTCTTAATTCAAGGAGCTAGTTTATTCGTTTTGTGGGATTTGCTGTTCCCTTTGAATGGGGCATATCAATTATCAACTAAACCGTGAATGCCACACGGAACATGTTCCCAATGCAATTTTGGCTCTTGGTATCAAAGAAGGAAAGGGAATATACGTTTAAAAAAATAATAATAATAATATAAGAATAAATAAATTGGAATTGAGACTTCATATGAGGGTCCTCCATTTTGTATCGGAACCATATGTGGCAGTCGTTTCTTTTATTCCACTACTCGTTGAAACTCATCCCTCGCACCCATTTAAACCTTGGTTTGTCTTCAATTAGGATCAGGAAACACTGTTCGTTTCCTTTTACCCTCGCTTTGTTGTTATCTTCATCCTTTATGACTTTTCTCTCTCTATATTTTGTAATTATTACTGATTTTTTTTCTATTTCTTCTCACCATCTTTATCTCTCGGTTATATTGACCGCATTATCGTTTCGATTGTTATTATTAGACGTGAAGCTGTTTCCCTGGGAGCTGACTTTAGTTTTATTTTTGCTCTTGGGCAGTTTCTTATTTAACCTAGGAATTTGTGTAATCTACTATCATTTTCACCCTTTACCTACTCTGAACATTTTGTCCACCGCTCCAAATAATCGACACGTCACTGGTTTTACAGGGATGACAAGATTGAACTGTAAAGAACTCTCTGTTTGTGGGCCTTATAGCTTAACGCTCTTGTGAACATCATCATCAACCCTACATAATTAGTTCCTTTGAATTCGG
>JANTPZ010150442.1:0-12104 GCA_025593235.1 Vachellia pachyceras | reverse complement strand
CTTAAGAAAATGTATAGGTTTGGTTGATTGGAAGCCTTACCTTGAGTTTTGTGAACTCTTCTTCTTCCTTCACGCTTCAAGAATGGTGAAATTTTCTCCCATGGAAGGGGGAGGATGACCGGCCAAAATGAGGGGAAGAGAGAAGAAATTGTATTTTTAAAAATTTCATGCAAAAAGGAATAGATGGCTAGGATTGTTTCTTGATTTCCAAGTTTCATCCAAAGGCCAAGATTAATTCTTGCAAAACAAGTTTGGTTTAAGGCCACAATTCCGCCACTTGTCTAGCTCTTATTAGCTCTCATAAAGTGGCAATTAATGAGGGTAACTAGCTTCTAGAAGCTAGGTTAGGTTAACTAGACCAATTGCTATCCGGTTACAGCTTATACCGGTAAAAATAACTTTACTTCGGTAAATATTTTTCTACTTTTTTTTGGAGATATCTTATATCTCTTTCAATCTCCACATCTTCCTTGTTCATATGGTGAAATTTCTATTCCCAAAATACCCCTGGAAGTCCTCAGAATTCAATATGGTTCCTTGCTCCTGACAAAATCTAGAAAAAAAGTGCTACCGACAAGCAATTTGATTTTAGGGCATTAAAAATTTCTAGAATTTTCACTGATACTTTAGCCCTTTTCCATTCCTCAAATTGCTTTTCGGATTGTCCATAATTAATTTTCAAAGAAAATCACATTTCCAGGGTTTTCGGGTCTTTCTCCGTCCGATTGGGGAAATCGCTTTTACCGGATACTGGATAGCAATTTTATTAAATACTATAAAATTTTTTTTATTTTTCCATATCCTGAACTCAACTGATTTAGGTCATCTAATACCTCAAATAATTAGTTTCGGTCATTTAACCTTCAAAATTCTATAAATAAATATCTAGGCTGAATTTCAAAAATCTGTTGTATTTCATTTTGATCAACTAGTTCTGCTCTATTTATTAAGAATCTATCAAATTCGGGGTATCTGGATGTTGACTTTGACTTTAACCTTGACTCTAGTTAAATTACCAAAATACCCTTACATATTTCCTTAATTACCAAAATGCCCTTACTTTTCTTAAAGTTCTTTTTCAAAATTCCAATATCACCCTTACTTGTACTAATCTTTCTAAATTCCATAATTTCCCTTGGCACTTCAATGGCTAATAACCTTTACGCCCTTCGCCTTTTATACAAAATAACCATTTTACCCTTGGTCTTTTATGCCAAATGACCATTTTGCCCTTGGTCTTTTAGACTTAGTAATTTTAAGGCCTTAGGAATTAGTTAATTATAATTCCTCTATTCCTTTGTCATTCCCTTTTTCTGTACTTTCTATTTCTAGATCTCGTCACATTTCATAACTATCGGTTTGGTCTTTATTTCAAATTACAGAAAAACATGGATATTACACATATTCTCAGACAGTGTCATTGGTCGTGAGAAAAGAATTAAATGCAAGACTTCGAACATTGAAGCAGAGAGTAATGGACACTACGCTCTTCCTAACAGCTAATTAATGCTATTCACCTACAAATGGAGAGCATTGAAGGCGGATGAAGAGAGAACAAACACACAACGTATTATGCATTTACTTCGCTTACCTACCTCTCTGTTGTTAATTCATTTTGTCATTAAAGCTTTAATGTTTATTTATCTACTTTTTGAGAGAGTATTATATTTCATCCAAACTTGTTGTTTCTAAGAGAAATTCAAGATTCGAGAATCTTGAGTAAGTTGTTGGGTTGAGCTAAAAATAGAGAGTGTGTGTCTCTGCTTTAGTGAAATTCATAAGGGCGAAAGCGATTCCTATTGTAAAAGTTGGAGAGCCTGTTATTACTATTGTTAGTGGATTGTAAATCTCAATGGAGCTCTGAGAACTAGATGTAGGTCAGGATGACCATATCAAGATAAATCATTGTGTTCATTTTCTCTTCTCTGCTCTCCCAATGATATCTTACTGTAGCTCATATATCTTCTGTCTGAATGAAAAATTTTTGAAAGCTACCAATTCAGTCTCTCTTGATCAAATCATATTCTATCAATAATTAGTAAAAAAAGGGCTTCAAATGGGGTTTCAACTTTGTTTGCTACTGGAGGTGGTCCCAAGTTGTAGGAATAGATTTTTGATAGAAAAAGCCTTATTTGAGGCATAGATCCTTAATACTAGATAAGATGCAATATTTTCAAGCTAGGCTTGCCACTTGTATTAGAAAAAAAGAATGAATTGATGAGGTATGAAGATATAAAGATTTAAAAGATTAAGGAGATTGTTAATAAGAATAATGTTTTAGATGAAATAAGAATTATGCGTTCATGAAATGAAATTACTTGTTACAAAAGTTCATAGTGTAGATCTTACATCGCTTAGTGAGTTTCCAAGGTATTAAGCCATTAGATGCTATTTGCAAAGAAAAAATTGATCTATTTTCTCTTTTGCAATAGACTAGTGTTTAACAAAATAAATCCAATTAAGCTAACCAATTAAGTGCTTAAGTTACATCCAATATCCTAAAGTATAAAGTCTATTCACCCCTTGAATTTTTCACTCAGGAGAGCTCAGTGCCCAAAAGATTTTTGGGAGCAATTTTTCCTTGGAATTTTTAAATATAAGCTATGTTAACTTTGAATTTTAAAATAAGACAAATATAACCCTTAGAAGTTAAAGAATGTTAAGTTTGACTGTTAATTTTGACCAAAGTTGATTACATGGTGGCCACATGCATCTTGACCTTTCCACCTCATCTTTATCCCTTTCTCTCTTCTCATTCACCTTTTGAAAAAAGAAAAAGAAAAAAGAAATGCCAAATGCTGGTTCATCATCTCCATCTTCTCCTATGGATTAGATGACTAAACTAGAGGAAGTTGAAGTGAAGCTTCATTTTTAAGGTACAAACTTAAAAATTGTGACCCTTCCTCTATTCCTCTTTTATTCCACAAGTTAGATCCACAACTCCCTACTTGGTTGCTTTCTGAATGCACATTAAGGTCATTTGTTTTAGCTTCCAAGGGACAAGTTTTTATTTGCATATTAGGGGTAAGTACATCTTTTGCATTTTCTCATAGGTGATTGAAATTTGGTTCCCAGCATTTTTAGTGGGAAGACCTTCTAGCATTTGAATGAAAATGGATTACCACTGAAAGTTATTTTCCATGTCAGAATGCCCACCAAACAATCGACTCTAGACACTTAATAATCACTCGAATAAATGACTTTTTCTGATAAACTGGTTTTTCATTATAACTTTGACTTTTTCAAAAAGCTTTCCTAAATCTCGCTTAACTGTGTCAAAGCTTACATGCTCTCATAAATGTTTATCTAACTTATTTTATTTCAAGATATGGGTCTCTAAAATCATTAACAACGTTCATACTCAACAAATTAATTTTCCTCAACGAATACTTGATTTATGTCAGAACAATTAATGCAAGGTTTGAACGATGAAGCTAAGAGTAACATGTGGGAAGATTGCTCTGTAACATATATGATTTGATATTCAACCATAAGTCGAAGATCAATGAAGACAAATGAACAACCAAAGTGAAAAATCATTTATTGAAGAACATTTACCTGTCACCAACTTCTTTTTTTATTCTCTCAGTTTCATTTATTCATAAAGTGATTAGCATTTATTCTTGAGACAGAATTATTCATTCAAATCTTACTCTACTAGGTGTAAATTCAAGATTGTGAAATCTTGAAGGGATGTAGCATTAGGTGATAAGGGGTTGCAATCTCAACCTTGTACAGTGAGCAAGTAAAGGGGAGTATGATCTTTACCTTATATTAAGCAATGTTCAAAAAACTTTACCAAATTAGATGGTTTAGACCATAAACTTGTGAAATGGCCACTTATCCAATCTGGGTTAGGGCTTCAACCAAAAGAAACCTAGCCCAGTGCAGAGACGAATAAATTGGTACAAACAACTTAGGCCTAGGCAACCCACTAGGTTAGATGGGTTACTCGGGATAAATATGGGGAAAAAAGAAAAAAATGAATGAGCATTGAAGTCAGTTTTTCTTCTGTCTATCATCCCTTTATTACTGGTGGGAGGGGATGGTGAGGGAGCAAGAGTAAGGAGAAGGACAAGATCTGTGAGTAAGAGAAGTACCCATTTCCATTCTAAGTACTTACAAGATGAGTATGGACCTCTAGAGCTAAGCTTTGAGAAATATGCCTCCACTATATCTCCTTTAATTTTCCTTTTTTAATTTTCCTCAAGTCAAGTCATGAGGCAATGCTTTAATTTATCTTTTAGTTCAATTTTTTTAAAATGTAAACAAGAGGGAATCACAATAATTTATTTTATAAATAAGTAATTATTTAGTAATGCAAATATTATATGGTTTATTGTTTTAAATAAATATTAGCATCACTTTGTATTCTAAAATAATTTATACTACCTCTAGGTCTTAATATAAAGATCAATTAATTTTTTGAAGAGATTAAAAAGTTAAATTAATTACTTAATTATAAAAATACTACAAAATACTTATATGTATCATTATATTGCATTTTATTTAGCAAGTTAGATAAGTTAGTTTGAAAAGATGATAAATATATCAGTTAATTAGTTTCTTAATCTTCTAAAAAAATCAATTAGTTCTTATATTAATAATCAAAGGTAGTATTTGTTTCTCTAATTATCATCTTTAGTTTGGGATCATGTTGATATGAGATTTCAATTAATGTTTTCTTTATTTAAATATTATTTTATAATCAACTATAGATATTTTATGGATTTCAATTAAATTATATTATATTAATATGACTAGTTTGTCCTCGAGTTAAACTCGATCTGATCTACTGACCATTAACCCACTGCCTCAACCGATTCAATGTCCAGTCCATTTTTTTTAAACCTTGGTACTAATGCACAAAATGCCTATGAATCTTGGAGTTATAGTGAAACACTCAAAGGTGCTCTTTAGGAATTGGAAGTAGGTCAAGTAGTTAAAACCGAACTATTATAAATCATTATGTTGATAATCTCTTTCTAATCTCTGGGTGATATCTTTCTAAACTTTGATCTTTGTCCCTTCAACTGTTTTAAAGTACAAAATTTTTCAATCTGACCAATTCACCCCTTCTTGGTCATATTCCATTATTAGTAAGATATAGTTCTTCACCAACATGAAGATATTGTAATGAGTGAAGCATATTCTTCATAATTTCAAAGGCACTATAGATATGGGGTTATTCTACTCAAGTGTATCTAAGTATGAAGTCATTGGTTATGCATATGCTGAATTTTTCTTTGATCCACATAAAGGTAAATCTCAAACAAGCAATTTGTTTACATATAGAGGTGCAACTATTCCATGGTGATATATGAAACAAACTATATTAGCCACATCATCTAATTATGCAAAAATTCTGGCACTGGATGAAGCAAATTAAGAATGTGTATGGTTGAAATCATTAATACATCATATACAAACCAATTAGGTTCATCTTCAGCAAAATTGTTCCCAACAATCCTTTATGAGGATAATATTTCATGTATTCCCAAATAAAAAAGGCTATATCAAGGGTGATAGAATGAAGCATATTTCACCAAAATTCTTTTTCACCCGTGACCTTAAAAGGTTGTGAATATATATTTGGAAAATTCGTTCAAGTGAAAATCTTGTAGATGTTTTCACCAATTAACTTCCAAGAATAATCTTTGAAAAGATTGTCCATGACATTGGCCTTCAAAGACTCAAAGATCTCAAATGACGCTATCAAGAGGGTTGTCAATGCACGCTTCACTCTTTTTCCCTTGTCTACGTTTTATCCCACTGATATTTCCTAGAAATGTTTTAATGAGACAACTTTGTATAGTGTATTGATGAATGTTGTACACTTTTTTTTCTACTAGGCTTTTGTCCCATAAGGTTTTTCATAGTTGAAATTTTTTTAATAAGGCACATTATCATATGATGGACATCCAAGGGAAGTGTTATAAATATTATATTATGTGGATGTACATGAACTCTTAGTCTTTCATATTCCATGCTCCATAACCTCTCTCATGAATAGGGTTTTTATTTCATAACACAACGGTTACATATTGTGCACTAATGTGAATTCATCCTAGTATTCATTCTATGTAACTCTTGGTTGGATTGGAAGCCTGTATATATATTATCTCATTAACCTCAAATCCCCTATTTTCATAGCACTTTTAAATTGACTTTTCTAGTCTATTAATGTTATATCCTGAAATTTGGGTATATAAGTTCAAGAATGAGCTTGAATGGCAGATGCTACCAAACGTAGGTCTGAGAAGTGTCTTGTCAAGTAAAATGATTATTTGAAATTATGTATCATTGGACTCAACACAGAAAAGGTTAAAAGTGAAAGTAAGGTTTTAAAGGTTAAATAAAATAGAAGAAATTCCAAGGAATATCATTGTGCTTGACATCTTGAGTAATGACAAATGGTAAATAATGAGAAATTTGTTATAACTAGGGGTATTATGGTAATTTTCACCAAGATATCAAAAAATGACCCCAGCATAGTAGAAATGAAGAGAATAATTTATTGAACGATGTTTGAGGTAGAAATTAAGATTAAAGTGATGGAAATGACCTCAAAAAGGATTTTCAATAATTATTTAATGTTTAGCTGATTAAGGGATTTTAGCCAAATATAATTATTTAAAACATCTAGAGGCCTAAAATAATTAGTTAAAAAGTGGGGGAAGTTGAAGAATTATGCAAATTTACAAAATTGGTTCCAAGTTAAAGTGAGAAACAATTTGATGGAATGGAAATAAAAGAGCAGAAAACCCTGGAAGTAGGGTTTTCAAAAGAAATTCCAAAAGGACATCTTTGGAAAGAGAATTATGTTGAGAGAAATCATAGAATGATCTACTGATTAATGGGAATTTTTAATGACTTTGTACTAATCAAGTGATTAGGGAATTCCCAAAAAGTATTTTTGGTAAAATGATTTCGTTAAAAAAACTTTAAAGCAACTGAAGTTTCAAAAGGAGTTTGTGGGGCTTAAGAGCTTCCCACTTGGCATCATATTACTTAAAGAATAAAAGAAAAAAATGAGTTTATGACCATGTGGTAGAAATTATAAGTAGAAAGTTGTTTTATCAGAGAAAAGTGGACCCCACATGCTTTTAACCCATGCAATCTTGAAATTAAAGGCCATTCAAGACCATTTGGAGGCCAAAAGTTGGCCAATTGAAAGAGAGGGAGAGGGAGAGATGAAAATGAAGAAGAGGGAGCAGGTAAAATAAAGCCAAAATCCAAGATAAAAGTGTATTTATGGCTTGAAATCTTCCATATTTCTAAGTTCTTAGCATTTTACATCCATTTAATCAGTTTATTTTTTTTTGTGTTTGGGTGTTCTTGAAGAGAAGAGCAAGAGACCATAGAGAGAAAGTGAAGAGGAAAGAAAATCAGAAGAGGTGAGTGGTAAACTAAACTCTATTGATGATTTTGAGCTTGTTGATGGTTGGATTGTATTGGTTGTTTTTTTTTAAATGTTTGAATATTGAGCACTAGAGGGGAGGCTTTGTTTGAATTTTATCTAATATGTGGAAGAATGATTTTGAGTTAAATAATGGTTAGAAAGTGGATTAGAAGAAAGATTATGCAAGTGTATGGAAAGAAATCATGAAAATCTCGTTTTCTTTTCTTTATGGTGATTTTGTCCAGAGCTGGAATTTAGGAAAGGAAGTGGATTTTGATATTTTTTGTGCTTCCAATGAATTTAGAATAGAAAATTGTGTAGGGTACAATTAAGAAAATAAATTTGGAAGTATTATGATTGAAAATGGCAAAGTTAGGGTTTAAAAACCCTAAGTTGGAAGAGAAGTTTTGATTAAGTGTAATGTGTTATAATGCATGCCAATAATTGGTAATTGATGTGAAATGCATTATGATAATGTGTAGGCATTGTGAATTGCAATAAGAGCTTGCAAAGTTTAAGAGGTCAAGAAGGGTTCAAGTGAAGGGAGGCTTTCATTGAAGAGGTAGCAAAGTCTCTAACTTGTACATTTACATTATCATTGATTGTTATTTTTTTTTTTGGTGACATCATTGATTGTTATTTATGTTTATTACCATGATGATATTAATTATCTATTCCCTTTATTTGAATTATCTGTTTATTTTGTTCTCCATTTTAAAATTTAGTTGCTAAATTTTTGGCACCCACTAGGATTAGTTTGTTATTCCATTTTTTACATTTCAGTTGTATCATCAGAAAAACACTGTGTAAACTACCTATAAATATTGGCCTTTGGTCCTGAGCAAAGTATAAGATTTTTACAGAGCAAACATCGGAGATTCTCCTTGGCTATTTGAGGGTATTTGGTGAGATACTTAATTGTGCTTTCAGATAGAATTTTCTCTTGATTATTACTGTTACTGTTCGACAGAGGTGCTACCAATTTGGTATTAGAGCTATGTTAAGATCAAGATGGTGACCACCCAAGCTTCCAACGTGAACCAAGACTCTAAAGCAACCCAGTCAGCCGCTGACCTAGTAGCTGTAATAGCTTTCCGTCTCGATGCCATCGACACGTTGGTAGAGAAAGTCTCGGCTCTAGAAGTTCTGCCCATTTGTCGCAAGAGAGGGAAAGCGAAGTCCCACTAGGAGGCGAATAATAAAGACAACCCCAAAAGCTTCTACCGGCATCAACTCCCGTATACAAAGCTGGAGTTTCTGAAATTTAGTGGAGGAGACCTGAGAGGTTAGATCCTCAAAGCAGTGAAAGTCTTCAGGTATCACAAAATACCGGAGGATCTAAAAGTATACGTTGCATTGATGTACCTAGAAGGGGATGCTAGTGGCTTATTTGCCTTTATAAACCATGAGTACCATGATGTATTGGGACGAATTGGTGAAAGCCTTGCAATAGAGCTATGGGCCGCCAGAGTATCAAAATCTTGATAAGTTCTTTGATAGCATCAAGTAATCTTGCTCAGTCCAAGAGTATAGGTTGGAGTTCGCTCGACACTTCGCTCATGTGAAGCATTGGCCGGACCATTGCCTCCTGGGGGTTTTTATTAGTTGACTAAAGGAGGAGCTTAAGGTGGAAGTCTAAATCCACAAACCCAAAACCGTTTTTTTGACTAAAGGAGGAGCTTAAGATGGGGATTTATCTTTGGAATATAAGGCCGAATTGAATTACACATGTGGGTACAAGCCTATTACACTGTTGGCCCAGACAAGGAGTTTTCAGACCAATGCACAAACCCAGTTTGCTGTGGACGTTTACTCTAGCACTTACTCACCATCAACTGTGAGCCAGGGGTCCCATGGCTTTTTTGTCACGCACGAAGACCCCACCTGCTACAAACACAGAGCACTGGCTCAAATGTGACAAGGGCCTTTGTTTTAGGTTAGGGACAACTTTTGACTAGGCCACTGCTACACAAGGAACTTTTTGCTATTGGAGATTAATGAGTATGAATAGGTAGTGTCTCCCATCTATGAGGAAGCCACAATTGAAAAGGAAGCCACAGACGCTGAAATCTTCTTAAATGAAATCTTGGACAAATCTTTAGCATCCACCATGAAGCTGTGTAAGATTGTGAAGGGCAGGGAGGTGATGATTTTGGTCGATAGAATGTCCAACCACAACTTCATATCTGACTCACTTATCTCTGAGCTAAATATTAACGTATAAAGTATACCTATATTTGGGTTTCAAATTGGTGATAGCTGGAAGGTGAAGTGTTACACTATATGTCCTAGGTCTTGAGGTTAAGGTGGAAAATTTGACCATTAAATAGGATTTTTTTTTCCCTTACCTTGGCAATGCAGACTAGTATTAGGAATTAAATGGTTATCCTTGCAACCTCTTCTACTTTTCTATTGGTTTGTTTTCTTAATTAAGCCCCTCTTTTGGGAGATGAAAGGTTAGAGTTTCAAGTTATGAAAATGGAAAAGAGAGGGTTTTAAAGGTAGCAAATGGTTGCAAGTTCCTCCTTGTATAGTAAGGAGTAGTTTGACGTATGTTGTTGGTTGATTTGGTTGTTATGTAAAATTTTTGGGAAGCTCAAAGTTATGGAAGTGCTGTCCAAATGTCTAGTTGATAGGGAAGAGTTGTATTTGAATTAAATGATGCATGGAAAGTGGTTTGGAAGCAAGAATAAGCTAGTATACATGATGGAAGCTTGAAAAATCATATTCTCCTCTTATGTCCAGATTTTTGTCCAGCCCTAAATGAGGTAGGAGGAGTGTGATTTTGATGATTTTGGTTCTTCCAATAGCTTTAGAATGAAAAATTGTGTAGGGTAAAAGTGAGAAAAGGATTTGGGAAGCATTTGAAACCATAAGAACAAGTTTCAAAGTTTTAAGGGCTTGAAAAAGCAATAAATGGAATATTGCGTTTTTATAGTTTTCTTGCAAAGTTGATGGCTTGAGCTTGATGATTATATTCTTGTATGATTTTTAGGAAGATAAAACATCAAAGAACTTGTTGAGAAATTTCTTCAAGAAAGGATTCAAGTTTCAAGGGAATTAAAAAGATAAGGTAGCAAGACTACTAACCTTAAACTATTGTTTTTATGAACTTGTTGGTGAATGGTGCATGACTTTTGTGATAAATGAAGTTGATGCTATGTGTATGATATGTGACTTGATTGCTATGGCCATATGCATGATAATATATAGTTTGAACATGTCATATATAGTTTGATCATATGCTTATTTTGAAAGTATGTTATGCATATTCACAAGTTTGTTAGTTAGTTTTGCTATGGGATTTCAAAAAATCTCATTATTCCCCAACTAACCATTTTAGGTGGAAGCTCAAGTAAGGTTAAGGACAAAGTTGTTAATTGAAGAAATCATGATGAGATGTTTGAGCTTGTTTGAGTTATGTAATTTAGTTGAGACTTATGTTGAATGACTAATATAGTTGTTGTAAAGTTAAACCTCTACGAGATCCATGCACATGGTTATGAGACTGCATGCATGAGTATGAGCATATGAAGTAGATAAGTTAGTCATCCATTAATAGAGGTTGAAAATGGTAAAAAGAGATTTTACCCAATCTTGAGAAAAACTAATGGTAAAAAGAGATTTTACCCAATCTTGAGAAAAACTAAGTTTTCAAGAGAAGGGTTCAAAAGACCCTTAAAGGAACCTAAACTTTGAGCAATGAGGAAAAATACCAAATGAGGTCTAAATGAGTTGAAACTTTTCAATTAAATACTACACATCCTGAGCTTTAAAAGAGCAAAGTTTACTGAATTTGGATGTGTAGATTGAAAGTTATGATTTTTCAAAGTTAAGGGAAAAATCTGGAAAACTAGAAATTTACCAATTGAGTGTATCTTCATGGAATAAACTGTATCAAATGGGTAAGAATTTAAGCCAATGAGTATTTTTCCTCTATAGATAAGGTTATTAGGCAAGAAATATGAAAAAGTGATCAAATGAATGGTAACCCGAGAGTAACATTTTTATTTCACTTCTTTAATCAATTGGAGTTATCTAAGAGTCCTAGAGTACCTCAATAATAGTATAATATGAAGCTAAAGGGGTTAAATAAGAGGTGTCACACGTACCACGCCAACAAGATAGAGATAGTTTAAAGCATTTCTATATGATTGGGGAGCAAATAGGAGCACATTTACCGGAGAAATGGGGGGACGAGTGGAAGCTAACTCATCAAAGAAATGGGATAGCGTGTTTAGAGAAATTATACCCTTCCTCTTCCAATTTCAATTTGTGATCCTCACATTTTTAAAAAATCCTTCATGAGCAATGTTGCCTTTTCCTTTACATTTTGAAATCTTTATTTGGTCTAACGTCCTGATTTGAGAATATAAAAATTTAAATCCCTTATTTGTCCTTTTATTATTTTAAAGATCTTTTCTTGTATTCACCCTGTCAATAATTCGACACTTTTGAAAAAGGGTTAAGGTGCAATTTTAACGACTAAATTTTCTGTGAGAAGTGTCTGGCACCATTAAGTTTCGGAAGGTGTAAAAATACACATAATATTAAAAAAGTGGTAAAAAAACAACACCGTTAATTCAACCATTAGTGGGCCCCACAAAATCAGCTTTTTCATCGCATCATCTCTTCTTTCTCATTTCTTTCTTATTTTTTAAATGACGTTAGGGGAAAAAATCTCTCTTTCTCTCTCTCTCTT